>JAPSGF010000058.1:4063168-4203970 GCA_035772895.1 Perdix hodgsoniae | reverse complement strand
CCCCCCCCCCCAAACAGCAACGAAAACAGTATTTGTTGCTTTCCTCTTAATTGCAGCCTCTCTCTTCAGTTCTACCCGTACGGAGCCGTGCAGATCGCAAGAACTAGCCGGGCTAAAACCGAGAACAAGGAGCAACCAACCCAACCAAATGCCCTCTGAATGAAACACCCCTTTACTGCGCTGCCGACAAACTCATCTATGCACATACGTATAACTGTACCTACACGAACACAGCACACACCTGTGCAGCTGCTACTTTGCATTATGGCTAACAAGCGAGAAATGTGTAAGAGCTGTACAGAGCTGTGCTACTCCCCGCAATCTATCAGGAATTATGGAAACATGGCTCCATAGCCAAAGTTCACAGCAAAGCATTGCTCTTGCCCCACCCAGGTCAGAAGAAGACCAACAGCTGAGGTTCATGCTCAAACTGATGGGGACTGAAAAGCTGCTTGACCACCAAAAATGTATAAAAACTGATAGATTACCCAAGAGCTTGGTTCAACCTTTTTTTTTTATTATTTATTACATGACCAAGACAGTCCAGGTGAGAAATTTTGAATGAAGTATCACCTTCAAATTAAAAACATTCATTAGAAGCAACTGCTAAACTTAAGGGAATCAGAATTATAGCCACTTGTGTTATTTATTATGGACTACCTAAGACTTCAAAACAGCTTTAGAAAATGTAATTCTATTAATCACTGTCATCCACAAGTTAAATGCGTGCATGCACACAGAGAGCTGGGATACATTAGAGTATGTACCACAAAGAAATCCGGGATCACTACTCTGGATTTACTGCTAAGCTCCCCAGTAGTAGGAATTACTACTTCATACCACATGTTCTGCAAATGTCTGTCATTGTACAACCAATTTTAAGGGTCTGGCTCTTAGATGTAAAAAAGCTCATTTGCTTCAACATCATCCATATCTCGATCAGTTCAGAACATGCAGGGAGAGTATGGGGTAGGGAGGGCAGTAAGTACACATGGCTCCCAATGCCTTAGAATTAGCTTGAAGTGCATCCACTCAAACAAGGATAGAACAATGAATTCAGAGTCTTTTAGAATAAAGTGAAGCTCAGAAATAAATGCAGTTTTGATATTTGACAGTGTGAAACAACAGAGGAAAGTGCAGTTGGTCCCATATACTGCCAAACACAGAGGAAGCCTGGGACCTTGCTTGGTATAGCCAGGTCATCTGCTTACCTCACCTGAGACAGAGCTGCAGAAGAGATACCTCTTTCAGTTGCTTCCTTCTCTCTTGAGCCCACAACTAGTGTGCCCTCACATCCCTAGGGATGTGAAGTGACGGGCTGACAAAGAACTCTGAGGAAAAAGCATACTACAAAGGCTCTCAGAAAATAATGCCCCTTATTTTATGATGTTGGATGCAGATGTTGGTGATATTGGCAGCAGAGGTTGAACCTTCCCACCAGTTTATTACATTTTGTTGCCATGTGACAGATGGCAGCAGAGGGGCAGTCTGACAAAATGCTTCATATGCACTTCCATGTCAGACACCAGACATTGGAGTTCTTCTATGTGGAAGAAATGGCACCTACTGACATTCATTGATGCTTATGGAACATTGATGGAGACCAAATAGTGAATGTGAGCACAGTGAGGTGATGCATTTCAGCAGCAATGACAAAAGGTCACCTCCACTGGTGCAGATTTTTTAGAGAATGGCATGCTGTTCTTGTTCATGGTTGATGAAAATGCATTGCTAATTGTTGTGAATAGGCTGAAAAATAGTATTTTGGAGCTGAGAACTTGCTCTATGAAGTAGTATTATTGTGCCCTTTGTAGCTGTTGTAGATTCACTGAAATAAATAAGAGGCATTACTTTCAGAGCAACCTGTAATTTTGTTCTGATGCCATGATGAGACATCAGCTTCCAGACAGTAACCTAGTGGTTACCATGCTGAAATACTTCTGGTGATAGCCAGACACCACCTGAAGAAAAGGCTCATATAGATGCAAGCTTGCTACATCTGCTTGCTGCCTGCCCTGCAAAATGTATCGGGCATGATCATACGCTAATAATAAATGATATCTCTCTGTAAAACTTTAAAAGTAATTTGAATTACCCTTTTTTTTTTCTTTTTTTTTTTTTTTTTTATAACAGCACCTAGGAAGAGAAGTTAGCTAGCACATTTACTTCAGTTTTTTATCGCTCTCAAGGCGTTGTTGATGTTTGGTTTTCTTAAATATATTTTGCCTTGTCTCATCACAATATAGAGTAAGTGCATTTAACATGAGGACAACACAAAACCTGACCTGAGAGACATATTACTGAACTATATGCAAGTCCTTTAGCTTGCTATTGAAGCTTTCAGGTAGTGCTGTCTCTAAATCAGCTAGAGACTCTAGAAGGGGCATTCACTCACATTGCCCCAGCTTACCAAATATGACTCCATAGTGAAAGCAAAGCTGTTTGATTCACTACCTCTTGTCTTCAACAAACCAAACAATTTGTACTAGCACCACAAGTAGCATAATGATTGTTGTAAGTCAGTGCAATTACTGAAATACAGCCCTGCAGACAGAAGTCAGTCAGCATGCCTTTATAAAGCTGACAGTTTACCTCAAATCTCCCATAAATGCCACTCAAATAAAAGCATTACTGAAAAAGCAGAACTGCATCTTATTTGCCATTCAGCTTTGCCACCAAGTGGCCAACTCATTCCACACATTTTAATACCCACTTGAAAAAAGAACTGATTGCAGTTGATTGGTATACCAACCTTCCCCTAGCTTGCACTAGAATACTTTTAGAACAGCTGCTCTCATAGTGAAGAAAAAAGCCAGCAATAGGTGCAAGGAATTAATCAAGCCACTCAATCTATACCATAGAGAACAGAGTCATTTGGGATGCAGATATGTTTACCTTCCTCTTGCTCCATCTGAAAGCAGTACACATTTAAGCTGCATGCAAAAGATGTTTAAATAGGAGTTATGTTAAAACAGATTTTTCTGACACCTCACCTAAATAGTACAAGATACAGTAGAATATGTATTTAAGTAAATAGTCACCTCAGACAGAAAGTCCAGGCAGAAGCGAGACATAAAAGCAACTGTGTGAAATTCGGTATTCATCTCATGCACGAGGTCAGAACAGTCCCTTATGATTCTAACAGCGACATATCTTGAAAACTGGCACAATGCATTGCCCCAGAATCATCTAATTACCCAACGAGGACTTTCTGAAAACTCTAAGAAAGAAACTGAACCACAGGAGAGAGAGAGATATATTCCAGACCCCAAGAGAAAGGATGCATAGAGCAAATCTCACAGAGATAAACCAGGTCTGAGAAGGGAAGAATAACATAAGGAAGGCAAAACTTTGACGAGCTTGTTCCATTTCATTGACTCTCAGTAGTGACTGCTTGGAATGGTCCTTTCTGAATTGCCAGAAATGGTATTGCGGCTCATATAAACTGTGAGAGTGACTCAGAAGACGACACATTTTAACTTAAATGCATTTTGACCTATTGCTGTACTGTGTAAGTATTCAATACAAGTACTTGAAAATTTTCTCTTAGAACTACACAAGACTTCTTTGTTGTCCAAAGACAAGTTTTTATGGCAAGCTGGATTATTCATAACTTGCAGCATAATTCAGAAGGATGGAAAGCATATACTTAGGCCACTTTCTCCAGCATCATGACATTGTTATCACCACAACACTGCAGTTGTCAAGTGTCAGACAAATCAATGATTTGGGTTGGAGACCAAATTATTCCTTCAACCTCTCCTTGACACTACAGTAAGTCAGCATGGTCAAGGAAAACTTTTTTGGCCAGCCATGTGCTTGCCAGGAACACACAAGAAAAAAGACCACAAAGCTTCATGGCTGTTCATGCATTACTGAGGTAGGAGACAAGCTGCATTTTAGTAATAGATCAAATCTGAGAATCATTTTTTCCCCTCACGAAATTTTCATTTAACTAAAAACTGATTGCATGGGATTTCTCTTCTCTATAGGACATCTTGTTAGTGGATCAACATAACTCAAAGTAAAAATTCATATTTTTACATCATAATTGTTTTTGAGTGATGGGGTGTTTTTTAAAAATAATGTCCTATAGGTAGGCCTGCCTACCTAGAATACTTTGTTAGCTAGGTCTTCTGCTTGTGGAGACTTTAAGAAAACTAGAGAATACAAAGGAGGGCAGGAAAAAGCAGAGTGAACTCAATTTTTTAGAGTGAATAGAGGTGACTGGCTCATAGTCTATTATTATCATCAAGATAGTAAGATAAATGAAAAGAGGGAATTGCTTAGTCTCAGATGGAAGAAGGAGCAATAGCTTAAGGCTAAGGAAGGAAAAGTTTGAACTAGATAAGGGAGGGGGAAGGAGTGCTTTATACAGAGCAAGTGAACAATGTTTTGAGAAACCAATGCAAGAGTTTGAGGTACCACCGCTGCAGAGGTGTGAGAGGTTAATTAGAGATGTAGCTGTTAGGTTTTGGTTAGAAAAATATCATCTAAAATTCTAGGGTTAGGCTAAGTGCCACAGGCCAGAACGCCTTAGCCAGTTTTTTATGATTGTGATAGCATGCAAAAGGTCAGGGGCCTTGACTAAACTTCAAAACATAAGTCTGTGCTTCTGCACCAGTTCACTGAGGTAACCAGAAAGTGAAGCAAATATGCAGGAAGCGAGTACAACAGGCTAGAACTGCGGTAGTTGAATAGCTTGCAATTTATACTAGCAACCATCTGTTAACTCTGGTTTTTGCTTTTTTAAGTCAGTGCAGTTTCCCAATATTGCACAAAACTGTAAAGTAACTCCACCGGTGGTAATAACTGTGGAAGAAGCAGTACAAAAGGTGCATTACACATGCCCGTAACTAGGCTTGAAAATGTTCTGAACAGTGATTTGCAGTGATGAAATACTAGTTGCAATAAACATAGATGTGTAGAAATCTTACTTTTGCTTTTTACCACTCACAGTGCTAAGCAGGAAATGGTGCAGTGTTAAGAGACTCCAAAATATAACTAATGCAAGTGAGGGATATATAAAAATGTAAGTACATTTTTAACTTTGCCTCAGCTGGTATAAACATCAACCTGGCCATTACGCCATTTGCCCTATGCATATTATACATACATACAAAATGGTATGTAAATGTTTCTGCATAGTTTAATTTACAGTAACATAAACATTATAGTCCTATAAAGATCACTGACACTCTCTACATCAATCTTCCCTTCTCAAAAGTGAAAGTAGTACTCTGGTTCTGAGGACCCTTTCTGCCTAGGATTGCATACACAGAGAGAAAATTCAGATAGAGCCATTACCAAGCATTCTCCAGAAAGGTGGAAACATCTAAGGGAAGAGATGCAACATATACATGTTTTTGTTACTCATCTTTTTCACCCATGTATTTCCTTCAATTTCAACCCAATCAAATTCTCTTTTCTTTCACTTTCTTCTTTCTCTTCTCTCTCTCCCACAAAGTGATTCACAGATCTGCCTTCTTCACTTCTCTCTTCTTCACTGAACTATGCATTCAGTGCATAATTAAGGTGACTTAGTAATTCATGACAAAGATGGAGTTAATTCACACTGCCAAAACATACAAATAGATGAAATGAAATACAAGACGGTCTAGTTACTGGGAATGCTTTCTACGTTTTTTACCTCCTGCCCCAACCATCACTGTCAGCAATGTTAGGAAACACAGAAAACATCAGAAAAAGTTTCCTTCCTCTCCTTTCCTTCTGGCTTCTCCAAGTCCACACACCTTAATGTGGGTGTTGCAGCCTTTGTTTATGAAGAACTAGGCACTTACCTTACACTTCTCTGAAACAAAGTTCATTTTGTGTCTGACTGGTGCTGTACCTCTAGCACATGCTCCACTGGACTAAATCATCTTCTCAGCAACTCAGAGTATGTTTTTCATAAACAGCATGCACAAACATGGTTGCCTTCAAGAGAAACAACTGTGCTAGGTAGTTCCTTTTTCATATACAGAAAGATACGGAAAGTGGCAAAGAAAGTTTGCTACAACTAGAATACTAAATGTCTATTATTGCTCCTTTTCTCCCCCTATATAGCCAGGTCTAAATACATTACACCTTGAGAGATTGTACAAATGCAGTGAATTTTTTACTTTTATGAACACTAGAATTATTTAAGATGCAAATTTAAGATTTTTTTTCCCTCCACTTCAATTCTATCCACTAAACTACTCTGCAGCCAGTAACAGAGGTACTTAGGAAGAAAACCATGGTTATGATGCATCACAGCTTATAAGCTTTAAGAAGAAATACTGTTCCAAAATAGCTGCTGAGCTCCTGATAGCTGCTAGTGGAAGCTTCCTCCCATCTTTCAGGCAGTGACTTTTAAATGAGCCATTGAACTAACACAATGTACTTTCTAGGGTACAAATAGAAATAAACATCACTGAGGGGACTGAAAGTTTGCCATTAGTGAAAACACAACGCAAGACTTACTAATGTCACTAAGACTTGCAGGCAGAAGTTACAGAAATAAGGGTCAGTCTTCAGGATTGCATTTCCTTCCATGTTAAATGTATTCTTGAATCTACTTCAGTTTATTTCTATTCTGATACATTAGCATGCTGCTTGGTATGAAATGTTTCAGAAGTTATGTCCTACTTTGACCACTTCAGGTCTCTAGTTCAGTTAATTTAATACTAAGCAGTTAATATACACAGATTTATAATCAATTTTGAAACATAAGAGTTAGAAAAATGATAAGTAAAAAAACAAACAAAACAAACAAACAAAAAAAACCAACCACAAGTAAAAGAACAACAACATAAAACACCAACAATTTCCTTTGAAAAGAAAAACTGAATAACACCAGTGCTAGTATGATGAAGATGACCTGCCTAAGCTCAGGATTGTTCTGCAGATTTTACAGAAGCATACTTCCTTCTTCCCAGTACCTAGGATTATAATAAAAAAGAAACGTGTGTTTTCTTTATTTGCAAATGTTTTGTATTGCATTTTGCTTCTTGAATAAGTGGCTTTGTGCTTTATTTTGGCAGGTTTTTGTTTTTGTTTTAGATAACTGAGATCAAGACTACTTACAGCCTCACTCTGCACCCTGACTCTTTTAGAGCTATAGTGAGAAAAGTATAAAATATTTGTGTCCTATTTGTATACTGAGGCTACTGTAACTTCATTCGTTGAAGGTGTAAAAAAAAAAATATATATATATATATACACCAATAATATATACCAATAAGAGTAGCAAATGCATCAGGAATGTTTCCATCAGAGGTGCACCACACAAGCATCCACTTTCGTTCTGCCTTGGAGCCACTTCCTATAAGCCAACTTTTACTTCCTCAGCTAGGAAATTCAGTTTGTTACCATGTGACCATGAGCAGCCAAAGAGACCAGCAGGTCCATACCTGTGTGGAAACAAATCTTAATCAAACCATTGTTTCAGTATAGTAATATTCCATGGATTTATGTTATGTTAAAACAATTAGTAAAAAAAATAAAAATTAGTAGCATTGTTCATAATTTCATATTATTAAACTGGCTAAGCCACTCTGAAAAAGCCAAAATTAGAAAGGGAATTTTGGAATGGTAGAGTACAGAAAGAGAACCTGCCCCTAGAGCTAGTGGGGTCAGTTATGTACACAGAAATGTGCAGTACGATCCCAAAGGTAAAACATGATTCAATGTTACACAGTGACATGAAATTGTAATAAGTCAACATAATAGCAATTAATTATTGAGAAACAAGAAACCAAAAAAATGTTTAGTAAAATGAATGAAATTCAAACTCAGACTAAACAGTAAGAGCAGATGAAATATTATCAAGCACCAAGGTGCAAGTAATGAAATGAACTGGAAATGAAAATTATAATACTCACCCAGAACACCAGAGAGACCAGATTAGCAAGACCATGCACTAGAGGGCAGTCTGTATCTTCCACTAGCTGGCCAGGATACGAGATAAAAATGGGACAGGAGATCAGGACCTTCTATATTAACATGTAACAGCACAGGTTTGAACAACTTATAAGCAGTACATCTGGTTATACATACAAGAGCAGGAGCGGAACTCTTTTGTTACAATGAGATTTCTCACAACATCAATCATTTCTATATACCCCTCTGGATAAGGGTAAGAATCCTATTTGCATACATCTTGCATAGATTCAATAGATGTCGCCATCCTCCCCGAACCAGGAAGTTTACTTTACAATACTTTACAAAGGACATGTAACTACTGCCTGCTATGAAGGGAAAGTTACAGTAGTGTAAAACATCAAATCTAGGAATAGAACTACACCCTTGTGCTGTCCTTGGCTCTAGACACATACTTATTATATAAACTTTGTAAAGAAAGCATGACAATTTATTAAGTGTGTAAGAAAACAAGCAATTTCAGATCAGTTCATCAGCAAAGGCAAATGGCAAAGAAAGCTCAAACACACAGGCGAGTAGAACTATTTTCATAGGTTTATTTGAAAAATACTTACAAAAGCAAGTATGTTTGACACTAAAATAGTTAAACTTATTCTGTGTTTACATTGGTGTCATTAAGCGTGCAGCATTAACAATCTTTTCTGTTTGAAGCATTGTTAGTTTGCCTTAAGGAAGTGGGGAAAAACTCTGGTTTACCAATGAACAATGTCTCCCTGCCACTTCCTCAGCAGCAACTGTAGCTGTGATCTCTGAAATGAGATCTCAGTACGCTGAAAACTGGGTTTGTTTTACTAACTTCCAGCTTGTCAAGTGTAGATTTACTGGGACTTGGGAAGTTGGTTAGTTTATTTTTTCCCTATGAAGGAAAGAGAAGAGGAAGGAGAAGAAAACAAAGTAATTGGCTTTGTATGCAAAGAATTTACCAAAGCTACATTTCATGAAAAATTCCTTAAAAATGTCCTTATATTAACGGCCGTCTTCCTTCAAAACATGCGTATACTTTTGAACTTACCCGTAAACCAATGCCCCTGATGCCTAACATTCCTACAACACTTTTTGCTAGAAGAGGCCAAGACTATAATAGCTAAGATTCCCCATCCAGACAGCAGTTCAGTAGTGTCAGAAAAGAAATACAGTGCAATTAGTTTCCACATATTACATAGCTACATTGTAAGACAAAACCGGCACAGGTAACTGATTGAGAGTTTGCTGTCTCCATATAATCCACACTATAGCAACCGCAATAGTCTGTTCACAGAGTGATTTATCATGGTGCATGGAACGGATGGGGCATTACCACCCATTTTTTTGCACATTGCCAGTAGCTGCTGCTGCTCGAGCCAGCATATTTCTGTGTGCCTCTGAAGCTGAAGAAAAAGCCCCATCCTTCACATGCACTGGCAGCATCCACCTTCTGCCCGGCTGAGGGGTATAGCTGTTTTGTCGCCAGTCTTCTTCTGGGGGCATATCAACTCTCCTTGGACCCGGGGCCTTCATGGAGGAAGGGGGCACAGGGCAACCTTGAGGGGCACCGAGGTCCCAAGAAGGCTGATGCGGTATTCTTAAAGTGCTGTAGTCTGTGCTGGCTGGCGGCCTGCAACCGGTGACATAAGACTCACGCATTTGATGTGAAGGCTGTTGGAGGAAGCCTTCCTGTAAACTCTTGCCTGGTTGGCCAGCACATTTCCTCCAGAGTGTCATTCGTTTATCTGGTAACGTTGCTGTTTGTCTGGCAGTGTAGCTCATGTTCAGCCAATGGCCAGAGACACTTGACGCTCCACCTCCAGAACATGGATTAGGAAGAGGTTTTTGCCCCTGGGGAAGGGTGCCTCTGGGTGCACAAGGGAGACTGCCATAGCTCAGTGCCATACCTGGGTAGTCTTCACCTTGGAAAGCTTCACCCCTGTCAGGCACAACCAGAAGTTTCTGGACGATGTTCTTCTGATCTCCTGGGGAAAAAAAAAGGGCTTCTCAGTTATTTTCTGTGTATTGTTGCTTCCTCTCAGAACTTTCAGCTGGCCAATGCATGACAGAAGATGAACTTAATCACTAACAAACACATCCAGTTAATGATTGATGTGTAATTCAGAACAAGAAGTAATTGCACTCTTTCTAGCATTCATTTTCCTCTCTGCATTTTCTACTTATCCTACTTCAGTTACTATCACAGACTTCACAGGGCAAAAGATTTCATTAATCACCACCTCTTGTGTCATCAAGGAGAAGCCCAAAGTATTTCAAGGCTGGGAGATTAAACTGGTTTTGATGTCTTTCATGGGAAAAATAATTCACAAGTGGAAAAATGCAGAAATTAGTTATTTCTACTAGCATGGTTACATTCGTGATTTGCTGGAACTAGTAGCTTGCAGATATACTTTAATACATGACAATAATGTGATGGGTTTTACTGCTGCTGTAACACTGAAGAAAATATCTCACAAAGATGTAAACATGAGTTCATATTAGAAGTAATTATAAGGTTTCCATAAAGATCATTTTATGTCTACCTGGCACAGAATCACTGAACAACTCCTAAGCGCAGAAGAGAGAAAGAATGTGTTTAATCCTTTCAGATTTCTGGAGATGGTATATTATGAAAGGTGAGATCTGCAGCAATATGTTTCAGCAATATTTTTGATCACGAACGAGGATGAAAAATCCTGTGATTACCTGACGGTTTACGTGCCTTGCCCACCATGCTGGGCATCAGTACATCATGGGGTAGGTGCTGCACCTGGTTTGGGGTGTGCTGGGGATCAAAGGGAAACACAGGAGGATCATGGGGGAAAGGAAGGGAAGTGGAGCTGGAAGAACGGTGGCTGGTTTCCATTGGCATTTTCCTCATATTTGGTGCTTCCTTTTATAAAATGAGAAAGGAGAAGAAAAAACAAAGTGATGAGTAAACAGAGAGTTGGGTTGAATCAAGCAACAGTGGTGTTGATCCAAGGAAAAGGATAAGTTGCTGGGAAAAACAAACAAACAAACCAAAAAATAACACCATGCATCTGTAAGTGAAGAAATACAAGCAAAAACTGTATCAATCCAGTAAAGCTCTTACTGAAGTGGTGGGCTACTTAGGAGGATTATTTGATTGGAATATGCTTGGACAAATATTCCAAGGAGACTTGGTATATACCAAGACTGAAATATACCAAGGAGAAAACAAAACAAGCCACACAAACCAGTCATAAAGTTCACAAACTGAATTCACAAAACAACAGCAGGCCAGTCAGCATTGGAACTGATTATTATAGCTGGTTATGTTGCTCATCACCAAGAATAATCTGTTACTGTCTTCCTTACTGGCAGTTTTTATCTTCTACTTAAGTCTAATTAACAAAAAGAAAGTAAAAAGTTTATTCTGGATGTCCTTGTATACTGGACAAGGAACACTAGCTCACATCTTACAGCTGCAAAAGGCATTAGTCTTGACTCCTGAAAAAATGACTGTTGTTTAAAGAAAAGCTCATTCTTCTTCCAGAAAGAGAATAGAAATCACAAAGACAAGCTTTCATTATGGCTTATTACTCAGTTGTCTGCTTTCTTGTTTATAAGCTACATGTGGTCAGAAAACAGCAAATCTACATGCTTCTTGGAAAACTGCACATCATTCTACTTACAAAACTGTGAGAAGAGACCAAGGTCTCTTCCCTGTTCGAGACAACTGTCCCACTGAGACTGCGAGCAATGCGACGGAAATTCTCTGCACTGTACATTTCCTCCTCTTCTGGTTCCCTGCTACGTTCTCTGGTATATGTGACCTGCAGACAATATTGGAGACTTCAGAAAAGGCTTTCTGTAAAATCATTTTTGTGTAATTTTTACCGGGAATAGATATATATTTAATATATCTATATATTTAAAGAGATTTTCTCTTGAAATTCCATGTTCTTTCCCTTTTTGAAATGCTTCACTCAAGTCTTATCTTGAGTACTTAAAGTAAATGAGCATTTTGTACCTGCTTATACAAAGTGTTATTATAATATCCCTAAAGAAACAGAAAAATCCTCTCTTTCAGAAGTATCCAAAGCCAGGACAAAAAGGTTACCATTTGTTCCATTTAATGAATATGAAAGTTCTATAGGAGGTACTTGTATGAATACATATTCTTGTACAGGTACTAAACTACTAATTACTCAAACAGATCCCCCTCAGAAAAAAGAAAAAGTATATTCTCCCATCTGAAGTGACCAGAAACCAAGTACAGCAAATATCCTTCAAAACATGTAGTGATGTACTCAAAACAGGAAAAGAAATCTGTGCTCTTTTAAGTAGTAATATTCAGAAGCAGTAATTGTAAACAGAAATGCAAAGCAGTTAATGTCAGTATGTTCAAAGAGGATAGATCTTAAAAGTTTTCAGGGGTATGTGATCTCAGTCAGAATGGAGGTAACATGGTCACATGCAAGGTGCATGAAGCATGAGTCATTTCATTAATTAATTCTGAGCTAGGTTGTACTTTAAATTCTCTTTAATAGTAGTATCGATGATCCCACTACCTTTTTTTTTTAATAACATATTCTGCCTCTCCCATTTAAGTTTCTTTCGCTTAAACGCTTGCATAGGCTAAGCGTTTCCCTTCCTAGAGCAACTTAGTAAACGTGTCATCACCTTGGAGACAGAAGAGACAGTGGAACCATACAGATTGCGCTCGATCTCTGCTGTCGGGGTTTTCGAGAGACCCATGCCAGCTGTAGTATGCAGCTTCCTCGCATTCAGGTTTGCAGATACTGAGAAGGAAATTGTTATGGTTAAACTCTAGGCTTATTTCCATGTTACAGAACATTTTTGTTTATTGATAGAGACTTTACATACACAGAATGAGAAGTAATTGCAGATTCTTTCAACATTAATATATTAAACTAACTCTCAGCATTATCAAAGGAAGAGTCCATCAAGACACTTGCTCCTGTTTCACTTCCCCCTCTACAAACGTCTAAGGAACAGTGAATTTAAACACTCAGTAGAGTCAAGATCAAATGATTTAGTTGCACATCAACGCTTCTTTGATTCAGAGCCAGGATAGCTTAGTGGAGCTAAAAGGACAGAAAATAGCTATCAAGCCAGTTAACTAAGTTACTTGAGATAAACAAGACCACCAACTTAAGTTCCCCACACATCCATCCATTTGTTCCCACCCAGTGCTACAGGTTGTCAGTCATTCTTGTCCATTCTTGTTAAGTGGCTGAAAGTGCTATTTTCAATAAAGATCACTACAGCTACACTTGATTTCAGTGTATGACCAGCCAGTTATATACTAAAATATCTCAAGGAACATACAGGTAGATCAATGGTCTAATAAAAATGATGACAAGGAATCTATTTATGAAGGAAGCAAGGTGCTGGTACAGCATATTTCCTGCTCTGAGGAGGCATTTGGAGGGTTGGGTGCCTGAGTTTGTACTCTGTTATAAAGCTTCAGTAATGAAACACTGACATTTTTACCATTAATTTGAATACAAAGGCCTGACAAAAACCATTGACATGTCACACAATGACTTAAAACCCTATTTCGAAATGAAGAGGAAATCCAAGTTAAAAGTGGGAAAGAGCTGTCCCAGACTATTTTCCATCAAATTTATTACAGTAGATGCACTGGCTCAAACATTTTGTTTCTAAACAGCATTTGCAGAACTTAGGAAAAAAGTATGAAAGTCACAGCAAACCAGAAGTAAAGATCTCAAAGACAAATTTTACTCTAAAAGGATATCTATATCTCATTCTTCAGATATACAGTGAGAAAATAGGCAGGAAAAATGTAAGCTTAAGAAATAGGATGTTTGATGACAGAATCTGAAGCTCCAGTTATCACTAAAGCAACTGGGTTCTTATCCTGCTGGCTTTCCAAAAAGAGTTCCCAAATTAGTGTGCTATAAAGGGACACACACACAAGACCTTCTGATCCAAGCTCATGCAAGAAAGTGCCTGTGAGGCTGTAAGGTCAGATCTTCCCTAATTCCAAAAGAAAACACCTAATGGCTGTCTTAGGACCTGCTCTATCAGCAGAGTACAAGATGAGAATTTTATGGAATACTTGAGCTGTTGAATTAAAAAAAAAACTATTCAAGAGTTTTACCATGGCATTCACTCTAGATACAGCCAGACTTGGTTTGTCAGAAAAAACAGAATTTCATACCTCTACAGTTGCAGGACAGAAGTATGCATATTCATTTCTATTTTATTTGTATATATACACACTTTGGTACCTGCCATGTTTTGAGCAGCTTTATATTTGACCAGAAAAATTTATAACACTAATGCAATTACACAGATCAAAAATAAATTTGATTCAGTTGTGCTAGGCAGAGAAGCAGTGTTGTCCTACCCCAGAAAGAAGATCACAACAGCTTAAGTGGAACTGGGCTGCTATCATCTAACACTAATGACTGTTTCCAGCAGTGTCAGAGGTGTTCTCACCACCAGTGCTAGAGTCTATTCATTTGCTTTCAGCACCAACTAATCTACAAGGTCTCAAGGATTTTAGTACAGATCATGCACCCTAATTACCACTTTCACAAATAATTTTCCAGAATTCAAAACAGGTGTTCCTTAGCAAAAAAAAAGTTCTCAGACCTAGCAATGCTTTTAAAAGTTATTCCCCTCTATCAGGAGACGACATTCTTAAATACAATATAGTCAAAGTCACAAATTTCTATAACATTCACACCAGGAACAGAAACAGTTCTAATAAACTGCAGAGGTGGACTTTCAAACAGTAGAACTCAACAGCCTAACCTAAACAGCTAGCTTCCTACTTCAAAAGAGGATCAATTACTTCTATGTTATTTTTAACAGATTCTGCTGTTTGCCAAGATCAACAATTACTGTAGTCTCTACAGGCTGCAGTATCACAGTGCTTTTCTACCTCTATGCGGTTAAAATGTTTTCAGAGTTCTCAACCTAAATATTTACTTAAGTTTATATCCATGTAATTAATCTGTCTGGAAAACATCCCCTCATCTGTTATGAAATATGGTGGTACGTCAATCAAGAAAAACAACTGCAGTATTCTTACCTGAATGGTCAAATGGATACCTAGCACTGTCCTGTCTTCCCAAGAAAGGTCTAGTGGCCTGAGATGCCTGCAGACTAGTCTGATAGAGGGATTCCAGTTCTGAGAGCTCCTGTTCTGTGTCTTGATTCCACTGTGGATGCAGATGTACTGGGATCCTGCTCAAGTCATCTCCAACTGCTCTCTGATCAGAAAGGGATGGACTTCTGCCAGGTACAGGAAGCCATTCAGTATTCTTATTATCCTTTTGAGAACTGTAATACCTAGTAACATTATCCACCCAGCGGTCCACAGGCATAGAGGCAACCATGCTACTAGTAGCTCCATCATCCACCTGTTTCATTCCTCCATCATGACAGTGCCTTTCCAAGTAGGGTGCAGGGTCTACTAGATTTTGTCCACCTCTTCTACACAGCTCTTCACTGATAGAACAAATACTCTTAGAAGCAACATGCTTCCCCTCCAGAGAAACTACCCCATCCCTAATATCCACAGTTGAATGTAATTTTTCAGAAGACTGGGTTTTGTTCTCTTGGTTTTGATGGATTAGCTGTCTGTAATCAGAGGGTGAAGGGTTGATGGAAGATTTTTGTATTTGTTTTGGAGACGTCTCATTCTGACATACTGCAGAAATCCAGCCTCTTTCATGAGTACCTTTCCTCTGGGAGACCGTATGCATTTTCTGAAACTGCTCTGCCAAGGAGCGAACGTGTCCCTTTGTACTAAAAGCCTCAGATTTGCAACCTTCTGCTATACCATATTCATCCTGTGAGGGTAATAAAATCTCATGACTGTTTGCTCTGGAGTATTTATTTGTTTTCTGCAAAGGATCCAGGGAACACTGCTGTGAAGGGGATGAAGTTGCAGGGGACATTTCATGATAGCTCCCTAAATGATCAATGCTGGGCTGCACTGGAGATATTGAAAGTTTGGTACAAGGACTGTGCTGGTTGTCCTTTTCAGGAGATGCTGCTTGTGGTGGATGTGGACAGGAAAACAGTGTAGGCAAAGACCCAGAGTTTACTGTGTTAGTCTTGGATTTGTATTGAGGCGTGAGAATGGGTGCTATGCTATGAACCTCTTCTAACTTGCTGCTACTGCAGCATTCCCTATATTCTTTTGGCCCTGTGGCTGTAGTGTCAGTAAATTCCGCACTACGGTGGGCATCATTCTCAGTTCTTGCAGACCTCTCTGCCAACCCTTGCCTATATGGAAAAGAGGGAACTTGGTCATGAAAATCAGAAGAAGCAGACTGGAAGTTTGGAGAGATCCTGTTGGATGGATTGCTTTCAGGAGGGGACAGGGAGGAAGACTCTGGATATAATGATGAGTGCAATTCATGGCAGGAAGCAGGTGGGTGGAAGAAAGAACTGGACCCAAATTCCACTTCCTTGTTGGGTTCCAGTGGTACCTCCTGGCTCAGCAGTACTTGGAACGGGCCAGTCTGTTCACTAAAACACACAGAAGGGCAAATAATTAGCAGTAGTCATTGCTTACGCTTATCCCTAGGGTGCAGAACTTACCCTGTGCTACATATTCTTCAACAGACTTTTTTTTTTTTTGCCAACTGAATTGTGATGGAAGATTTTGTATTAAAATCCAGTAGATACAGAAGTGATAATCCTTTGCTTCTAAGTATGTCTTTCTACATTAATTGATCTGCTGAAACCATTTCACATTTTGAAGAGTACTGTAGTACAGTTATGCTTTATGAAATCTTTCCTGGCATTCTTACACAGCACCCTATGTACTTTAACCAATAGTCTGTAAGTGCAGGAGGAACAACTGTGTAAGAACAGTAAAAATAGCATTTGCATAAAATAAACAATTGTTTCCAATGTTAATATATTAGATTTTTTTAAAATAAATAATTCAGACAAGTTCTTGATCTGAAAACAACCTGATGGTATTTCCATAAGGTCCCCTCTATCTAGGCAACTTTGCATAGAATAACTTGACAAATAGAAAGAACAGATCAATCTCTCTCATATTATCTTTGTATTCTCAATTTTAAGATACTTAAGTTAAATAAATAACAATTATTTTGCAATGATATATATTCTAGGTATACTTCTAATTGATAATTTGTATTCCTCCTATATATCAATATAAGATGTTCTTGGGTCATACATGTCCTTCACACTTTTCTACATTTAGTTTAGCATTTTAATATGCAGACATACTAAAGAGTTCCAAGTTCATGTGACTGTGAGGAAACAACAAGCTACTAACAGGTCTGACAGAGAACCTGAGGAAACTAACATCAATCTGCTTTCACCTTAAGATGTACAGAAGTTATGACATGTGTAGTTAATGCACGTAGCAGAATGACCTTGTCTGTGAGTAACTGCAAGCCTTACACTGTCTACATTATTTACATCAAAGCAAGAATACAAGACACTGGCTATGAATACATTCTTTCCATTGGCTGCAATATTTACTTCAATAAAACTTTTGGAAAAGTAATGCTCTTTTCACAAAGCAACAGTGAATTCAGCAGTAATAAAATTAATTCAGAGTTTCATTTTTTTCATTTTCTTAGAAACTACCAAAATGCATAATTGGGGCTCTCTATTTCTACTCAAAGATATAATGGATATAATGGACCCTCATTGACAAAAAGATCGTCCCTCATTGCATAATTCAACTACTGCAGGAAAAGCACATTATGAGCTATAGCCCAGCAGTTGTGCAAACTCACCAAGTTTTAGTATATAGCTTTCTTTGAAAAAAGGAAAAGATTCTCATCTGAGATTTCATCTACATTCCTAATAATAAAGCATGTTAGAAAGGAAAAAGGAAATAAAAGTAAAGTACAAGAAACGCCCTAGTAATTGGATAGGGATGGTCTTGTGCTAGGAGAGAATGGTATGGGAAGAAAGAAGGATCAAGCTGCATGCTAAAGAGGGTGGGAAGAAGGGATCAGTTACGGCAGAGAGTTAATTATGCTAGAGTTGAAGTCTTTATATGGAAGAAAGAATCATGAAGAGTCTGCTAAGCCAGTCTGCAGGAAGCTGGGAAGCATAGAAAGGAAATGAAGAATGACAGAGCACCAGGGAGAACAGTCAAGGTGACAGGATAAGGATCTGGATCCAAGAGCTGTACTGGAGCACCATTAGATAAGTGGACTAGAAAGAAAAGACCAATGTATTCGACACTTCTCAGACTACAGTTGGTTGCTGTTTCCAATACAAAAGCAGTTATGGCAAGACTTTATCATAATATTTTATTGTTCTGAGTCCTGAAACTAATCCCAATGGCAGACAGTTGCACATTACATCTTAACGTCCCTTCTCACCAGGTTACTATTGTATTCTTTCTCACTATGCATAAGATATTAATGCTGCCAGGCACTGACTCCATTTCTATCACAGACCACATTTTGAACATGTGCACAGTGAACTATTGAGGGGGGAAAAGAAAAAAAAGGTAGCTAACTCTCTTAAAATATAATCTAGCCTAAACAAAAAAGAAATAAGGAGAAACACTGTAGAACTTGGACTATCCAGAGTAATATATATATAGTTTTCTATTTCTTTCCAGACTGTACTGCTCAGTTGCAGCTCAGATCTGGGTCTAGGTGATAGACTTGGACTACCTTGTAGACTGGGACACGGTGCCACCCTGCGGTGGGTGGCAGGTTGGCGACGGCAGCGGCTGCGATGGCTGTTGGTGCTGCATGCGATCCTGGAGGCTCCGGGCTTTTCGGATACTGATTTGCAGCTTCTTATCGACTAGGGCTCTGCTGTGAGTGCTAGAGTTGGCATCATGCATGGCAAGTCTTAGTTTAGCTAAAATGCAAAAGAAAACATAGCAGAAAAACAAACAGAAAAAAGGAATAAAATTGAAAAAGAAAAAAAAAAAGATGCAGCAAGAACATAAAACATGGACCATGCAAATACTGCCACAAAAAGATCACAAGGATGCTACTGACTCCATTAATGCACATTCAGCTTAGCCAGGTGTCCCAACAAGTTAATTGAAACTTAATCAAATTGAAGTAAAATTAATAATTGTGTAAGTATGTTTTAGCCCATCTTCTCATCCCCTTCACACAGGCTCATTCCAGTCCTACCACACTGCTGCTTCATTCCTCTGTTCTCCTGCTGTATAAGCCATACCTAGAACTCCTATTACTTAGTGGGTGGCAAACTTGCCCATGGCAGGGTGGTTGGAACTAGATGGTTTTTAAGGTTCCCTCCAACCTAAGCCATTTTATGATTCTGTGCAAGGATACCCAGCTGGATTCTGAAATTGAGCACATACCTTGCTGGAATGGAAGCTAGTAGTGCTTTCACAATAGCTGTATATTGCACGCTACTCCGCAGCTCACAAGAGCCAATTTCTAAATGCAAATGCAGAGGGACTACCTACCCTGTCTGTGGCCATTCTATACAGACAGAGAGGAGCATGGGGTGAGACAGCCAGCCAGTCACAATGGAAAAAGACCAAAAAAATAAAAATAAAATGAAATTACATAGCACACATTCTCAAGTGTCACAATGCATTTAAGCGTTTCAACATCCTAATGCTTTTTCTTTCTGAGAAGTAGGTACAGCACAGCTCTTCTTTTATTTTTTAATTAATTCAAAGGACTTAGGAGTAGACTAACCTTTTCCTCCCTATTCTACACCCTTCATAAAGAACCACCATTTGTAATTCGGCTTGAGGACTGGGGAAAAATTGTTATATGAAGGCCAAGTGGCAGAAGGAGTTACCGTGCTTGCTGAAATGCAACATTCAGCACCGAAAGAGACACATCAACATCCCAGTGCTGTTATTGCCACAGCACTGGAGAGAACAACAGAACAGATGCAAACATGAAAATATGGAGATGAAGATAGGGCTAAAACCCCACGAACAGAATGCTTGACAAAAGAAAAGATTCTGTTACCCATCACTTTCCTAAAGGCCAGCTGGATCCCTGTATTATTAACTGACCATTTAGCATGATTAGAAGTTTCAGAATTCTTACAATATTAGCAAACTGTCAGAAGCGCAATAGCTGAAGCGGTTAGAGTTACTTACATATAGCTTCGTTACAGAGAGCCAAAGCTGAAGCACAATCCCCCTTCTGCTCCTGATTCAGAGACTCTTCAAAGATTGAGTCAGCCTCCTGCATGGACTTCTCAAAGCCATCACTCCTCCCTGCAACGGGCAGCACCCTTCATTGTGGTTTCATTCTTCCCAAAACCCTCATTTACACTCATCCCATTTGTGACTGCTACATTGTTTCACCACTGGCAGTAGATCTTCCCCTGTGCATAGCTGTGCATATCTCAAACAATCTACTGCAACATCTAAACTTCTCCTAAATAGGAATATAACTTGGGCATCTTGATACACTTCACACACAGTGAAACAACGTGAACCAGACTTTTTCCTCAATCTTGGTCTACTTGAGAGAGTTCTACTAGTTTAACACGTTATTTTCAAGGCCAGCTTAGTAAGAGAGATGGTGTGGACATGTCAGAGCTAATTCAGATGGTTTCTAAACAGTAAGAATTACCTTGAATGTAATTCTAAATTTATCCCACATAAATTAGTAAAACATAGCAGGCCAGGGCTTTTCTTGCACTAGATTATCGTAAGTCCCCAGTCAGAAATCATCTGACTCTTCTTCAGATATCCAATTAGTTTCACATAAAATGTCTTCAAACTGAAACTGAGATGTCCACAAAACAATACTCAGACTTGAGTGCAAGTGCATATGACTGCAAAAAAAATAGTTCTGTGACTGCACTAAGTGCATACCCTCAACTGCTGAAAGAAACAGAATATGAAAACCTAACTGTCTTGCAGCTTTGGGAGGAAAACACAGGAAAGAAGTAAAAAAGAAAGGGACAACAGTCAAGAATTCTTTTTACAGTAGTTTAGAAAACAGCATCAGAAGAAAAAACATAAATCATTCCTGGATACAAAGAGCAAATAAGAAACACTGAAGAAACATCCAGTCATAAGAGGAGAAAATGCTCAAACAAGCTAGCGTCATCTATTAAACATTATGCAAGTTACAGTCTGAAATGTTCACGCTCAAGTGAGGCAGGGCAAAATATTAGACTGTTTCACTGGGAGGTGGGTTCCTTTTCTGGAAAGTCTTTATTACAACAGAGAATACGAGTATCTTTCTTGGCCAACAGAAATTTACACCTTATCAACTCACGTAACAAATACTATGGTCTGACCTGTTCTCCAGCTGCACTGTGCACAAATGGAGAAACATAAACCCATTAAGAATTCATACAAAAAGCGATTACTGCAGAGGGAAGTGAGATTTGTTAGAGCAGTGAGTTAATCAAGCAGCACATTCAGTTTCAAAATCAAGGCTACTGAGGCTCATAAGCAAGGCCAGTATACTGAAGTTAGCTTTCTTTCATGAGTGTAGCAATTTACTTGAGGGAAAATGAGTCACAAGTGCCCTGGAGTTCTGCACACAAGCAAATATTTCAGGCAACCTAGCAGTCTGCTAATGTTAAGCTATTACATCTCTGGGATGGGGAAAGGCTTAATGGGAACAAATTAAAATTTTCCTTCTCAGGTCAAAGGCTGTAACTCCAACATAGTACTGAAGTCTACTTAGATAAAGAAATATCCTAGTTTCATTTCTTCTTACCAGAGAAAAGCTAACTAAGTCTTGCTTCTACCAGCACAACAGAACAACAAAGAAGGCTAACATGTTGGAAAACTATGCTATTTTCCTTAGGCAGAAGACAACATCCTTGTGCTCAAGAACAGGGGCTCACTTTTCAATTTTTACCTCATTAGCTCTTCATAAAAATAAACCTTAATGCTAACAAAAAAATTTGTCTGTCTACTTTCATACAACTTGTAAACTGATTACCTGCAGGTCACAGTGGGACCATAAGGGATAACCTAGAAGCCAATATCAAGATATTTAAAAAAATACATTCAGATAGTCAGACATCCTCATAAAGACCACAATATCCAGCCACCATAGGTATATACAGTGACATTCCAAAAATTGGAGTTGTTGTAGGCTGCAAAGTGCCGCTGTACTGCATCCAGAGCTCACATTGCTGTGTGGCGTCCTCTCTTAATCCTTCACCTCTGTTCTGCAGCACACAAACACCTCATCTCCTTCTCTGCTACAAGAGGTTTGCGTGTCAGGAGGTCTAGCAACATGAGAGTGTTTGGGAGGCCACAATGCGTCACTGAGTCTGCCCCAGCCATGCATGAATTTAGGAGACCAAATCCTACACATTTCACCATGTTTCCTGGTGCTGCCCACCAGGAATCCACAGGTAAGCATTTTACCAGGTTTCTCTCAGCTGGGTCAGCCAACTTTCTCTTTGATTCCTCTTACTGGCTAATAGAGACTGAGAATAAAACAAAGGTACTACATTTGAATCCTGTCACCAAGCTCCCTCTGTTACAGTCACACCCTTCCAATTAAATCTCCTTTTCTGCTGCCATCCCTTACTAGAAAGGAGAGGAGTCTTGAAAGAGACATATTAAGACTTAATATTTGACTTTTTAGATTTTTTTCCTCCAATTCTTGTCCTTTAGGAAAGATAAATGAGTCAAATCCTGCTCAGATTGATTTTTTTTTTTAAAGTACTCTACCTGCTTAAGCTTGCCCCAGTACTTGTTGTTACTCCTGTGCTGCAGCTGCACAGCCGAACAGAGAGGGAGAGTATGAAGTATAAAAGCAGGAACAAATAGAATTGTTTAGATCAGTGATACTACCAGAAAAAAAATAATAAAGAAAACAACTTAAGTGGACAAGCTATGCTGCAGGTGGATCTCATATCTGAAAGGTGTTTATTCCAAAATGTCGGGAGAAGTCTTAAAGCTAAATCTATCACTACACACAAAATAGGAAGGTGCAATTATAAACATCTCTGCATTAGAAACTTTGACCTTGTTGTCACATTCAAGAAATAATATGGTCAAAATGCCAATCAGTTTTCTGTATGAAACAAGTCTGCAACTGACAGCATTTCACTATGTGAAGACACAAAATTGCAATGCTGGGAGTGGAAGATAGGGAAGGAGAGTAGGAAAGTAAATTCTAACATTTAAAAAACTTCAGAACCATAATCTTGCAAAATATACTGCATTCAATAAGTTACCCTGATTCTGTAGCTCATCTAGATCCATGAACCTGCTGGGACGGGGATTAAAGCCCATCGCTGCCTCCATTTCCTTTTCTCTTTTCCTGCGTAGTTCTTGTTCATGTGCTCTTCTTGCCACCTCCTCTTGCAATTCATCCAGTTCACTCTTTAAAGGGGCAAACATCTCCCCACCTTCCAAACAAAATTTTTTTTTATAGTAAGATCTCTGAAAGTATCCATTAAAAGACAAAGTAATGCTAATGGACAATAAAATTGCCTTTAGAAAATAGCAGACTGACCAAAGACCAGAGAATTTCAGACTACAAATTCTGTTTTGTTCAATTTTACTTTTAATGGCTGCCCAAGCCATTTGGTTTCCAATTGTTTTCTGTGTCGGTGGCTCTGATAAAAGTATTGCAGTATTAGTCCACAATCCCCTGTAGCACAGCCCTTCCTTCAATTCAATGACACAAGAAACAGCACATGAAACAGAAAAATCTGAAGAAAGAATTGTAAGTTGCTGCTGAAATCTTGAGACTTCTTACTGTGCTTAGAACTATAACCAACATTATGCCAATGTAGCCAAATGAAAACGGAGGAAAAAAGGTTTATGTACGAGTCAACACAGCAGAAATCAGTCTTCAGGCTCACTTCAACTTTGACCTGTTTATAGAAACTATCTTCTCTCCTTAGTTTATTCCAGAGAATGTCTGGATAAGGGAAAGGATTTCCTCAGAAGGATAATTGGAATGTGTATCTGCAAAAAAGCTCAGCTTTAGTCCAAGTATCCTATAGATACCTTATCACATTTGTGACAATTTTACCATTATAAGCTTTTCAGGAGTCACCAATCCCATACGTTATCATGAGTTATGCTTGGGAAGACATTTTCAACTAATAGCAGAATACTGAATTATGGGAAAGAAAAGGAAAGTTTTATTTCATCAGACAAATCAGTCTTTGTTGAAAATGACACAAGAACAACATGATTAAAAGGAACATTCCAAATAAGTTTTTTGCCATTTCCTATGGTAAAGCAAAGTTACTACTTGTTAAATTGTGTTGTTATAGTCCTCTATGTTTCAATTCTTTTTTTTCATAATTGCACTGTAAAGATAAACCTCCAGAAAGCAAAAAAACAACTCCAATATGCTTTAACTCACAGAACCATTACTACTGAGAAGTTTATCTTACCATTTCCAAAGGCGCGTGGGCTGTTTGCCCAACTTCCATTTGATGAAGTAGGCTCCACTTCCAGTATGCTGCTACTGTGAGACTTTGGGATGCTACGCCAGGCAGGAACCAATCCACCTGTTCGTTTCATATGAATGTCCCTCCAAAAAGAGTAATTACAGTTCACAATATTATTAAACTCTTTGGGAGAAGTTACATCTACATTTTCTATTATCACAAAAATATTTACTTGCATTTTACTTTTATAGTTCCATGGGAAAAAAAAGAAAAGCCTACCACAGAAGATTATTTAAAGAAACAGACAAAGAGAAAGCAAATAAGCAGGAGGACAGTAGTTCTTATATTTGCATGTAAATACAGCAGACGTCTTGCAAGACTTCAATGAATCTCTCAAACCGACAATCAGAGAATCATAGAATGCCCTGTGTTGAAAAGGACCTCAAAGATCATCCAGTTTCAACCCCCCTGCTACATGCAGGGTCGCCAACCATCACACCAGGCTGCCCAGAACCACATCCAGCCTGGCCTTGAATGCACCCAGGGATGGAGCATCCATAACCTCCTTGGGCAACCCGTTCCAGTGTGTCACCATCCTCAGAGAAAAACTCTCTCTCAAAGTGAAAAACTTCCTCCTAAGTTCCTAATCTTTGACAAGGTCAAAGATTTCTATGCAAGACTATAGATTTCTGATTTTGTACACAGATGTTATGAAACAATGATTTATCTGAAAGAAAAAAGCCAATCCTAAGTTCAAAGGACATGTTAAGTTTGATATTTGAGATTTTAAATTGTAGACTAACGGTATGACTACTTCAAATGCATCATTTCACTCAACATAATGTCTCATTCGTTTATTTTCCTTTTCATAACTGATCATCATCAGTAAGTTATCAATATACTGACAAGAAAAGGGATCAATCTCACTCAGATTCGTATTTCCTCTCTATTTCTCCCTGCCTCAATGAACTTGCCTTATAAGCTAGGATGATTGTTTTGTGCTGTTAGCTTAGTTTTGTGGAGCTAACTTTGGCTTGTTTTGTTTTTGATGTTCTACAGCATTATGTAACACAGCAAAAAAGAAATGAAGTCTTCACTACAAAAGTGAAGTTTGTTACAATCTACCTGTGGGTGCTTGAGTTTTCAGACAAGGGCATGTCCAGACTAACTGGGCTGCTGCTGTTGCGTTCACTGCTTTCATATCCAGACTCCATCCTCTGTATTAAATGAGGATGTTGATCCATCACATGCTGGGTACCACGGCTTAGCACAGGACGCTTGTATCTGACATTTGACTGGCTTGATCTTGTGTCTTGAACAGTATGTTCCTTGACCTCGTTCTCCGTAAGCTCTTTACCTGTTGAGATAAAAGAAAATAACCTAGTAGAACATCCAGAATTTCAGAGCAGCAAATCTACGTATTTTTGGTCCTTGATTATGCTTATACCAGAAGTAGTATATTTAAGTTCATTTCAAATTAGAAATATAAAGCTGAAAAAAAACAATAATTTTCAGCATTTCTGTTAATGTTAAGCAACACTCTTCAATAAATTTGGTTTTGAATCTCTTCCATTTAACATGTTACCATATTCTCCCAAAGTAACAATCCAATCCGGAAAGAAAATCCCTTCCTCCCCCAGCAGTTTGTATCTGCACAAAATCATTCAACTGTGCCTTTAGTAATTCCAGCTTATATTGTACTGTCATATTAACTTCAGATGCTACACTTTCTACCTTTTTTTTCCTGCCATTTACAATGTGATGAGAAACATTTTTATTTACAATTATTCCTTGCTGATTTTCCTGTATGTTCTTGTTTGCCTCTTTGCGTCCTTTTTCTTTTTACCTTTTTCCTTTTTTCGCCTTGCTTTTTTATTCCTGAAGCTGTGTTCTCTTCTACCTTTATCTTCTCTCTATACATTTATTTATGCTGCCCAATTCCTTTAAACTTTTAGTTCCTTTCAGTTGGTGACAGCTATTCCTGCCTCTCTAGGCTCTAACTTTTCTGCAAGTGTCCTTGTTAGCCACCACTCCACTGCCAGTCACTCCACAGATCTCTTCCTTCTCATTTACATGCAGTAAAAAGCAGCAGTTCCAGAAGCATACCAACAAAAAGAAAGAAACTGGTAAACACCTGTTCTCCACAGTGTTACAGTTTCAGGAATACACACCTCCTGAAGTAAGAATAAAGTGACTGTAATACATTCATTTACAAATTAGGAGAAGGGAAGCAGGGGGATGGAGCACAAAGTGGTTCACAACAGATTCCTTCACCTTCAAGAAAGAGGACAAAGTCTCTATGTTCAATTTGCCTAGCTGCTGTCTAGATCATCATAAACAAATGCTGGTAAATCATCAGCTGCTCTTATCTTCATAACAGAAGCTCAGCACTAATGCACAAAGTACTTGCTACACCATAGTTTAAGCCATCATGAAAAAATAACCAAAAGAAAAACCATGACCAATAAAAAAAGGCCACTCCAAGTAATGAACTTCCATATACTTAGCTGTCTAGTATTGAGTCCATTTAAGTAGTACATAGTGTAAAGTTTCCCTTATTATTTTCTAAAATGTGAAATTTAACATATGGAAAACAAACAAGTATCACACGTCCAATATCCACAAGGAAACTTCAAGGACATGAGTCACTACCAACCTATATGCCACATTCAAAATTTCACTTCTCTATTTTACTTAAATGAAACTGAATAGCAATATTATAAATTCCACACACATGAATGTAAATCTTTCTTCTCAACCTCTTACCTGCCTCTTCAGAGAAAGGACTAAGTTGAGTGTATCCACAATGCTTCCTCTTGTCTTTACTGAAGATGCTGTCTATATTTAGAGACTCTCTCTTGGGTCTCCAGCTTGGCCGGTACCTGCTAGATGAACTGGATTTAGACTCACTACTGGTACTCTCAACTTCCCAGTCTCTGGAGGGCACAGAGAGGCTTTTTGAGGACCGTGTTTCTGCCTGATCCATATGACTCCCTCCATGAGGGGAATTTTGGTTGGTTTGAGAAATTTGCTGTGGTCTGTTGTGGATCATATTGCTCACTGTCTCCTTAAATTCTCTTAGTCTGCTGGTGCTGCTGGATGGCTTGGGGGCAGCTCTGGGGGCTTGTTTCTCCTTCAAGGTTTCTCCTGCAGTTCATAAGAGAGAGCAAAAGCCACAAAAATATCTTCAGATTAAGCTAGCAGCCCTACTCACAGCATTTTCAGGCAGTTTTTGAAAAGTAAAACAAAAGGAAAAAAAAAAAAGAGACAAAATGCAGGCAAAGATGTAACAAACAAGGAGAGAAATGTATATACAGAGTGAGAATCTTAAAAAAAATCAGAAAGATATTGCTATTTTCAATAAAAAAATATCGATTCTTGCCTTCACTATGGTATCCTGATGACTGAGTCTCATCTCCTTTTCGCCGAGATCGGCTAGAACTCCTCTTGCGGTCTGCCAGTGAGCTCTTTTTGGAAATATGCCTCTGATTACACTCACTGTCAGTCAGGTGCCCTGAAAGGACAGAAGAACACAGTTGAGATGACAAGAGCCTTTGGACCGAGCGCTCTGTGTGCTGAGAACAGTAGGGCTCTTCTGCTCCTTAGGAGCTGCAGACTCTCCAATGCTAACTGTCAGATTTGGTTAAGCTTTTCCATCCACAAGTTTCTGGTTTTGTCTTGGAGATGGGAAGTCTGGTTTACTTTTATTTTTTTAAGGTTACAAATGATACATTCCATCCAATGACTCTGATAATGAGAGATTATCCAAAAGGAGAACAGTTGACTATATTTTGTCTTACAGTGCTCTAAGGATACCACTTCCTTGCTGTCTGAATACTTGCTCAGTTTTAACGGTCATGAACAAAAAACTAAGGATTATTCTGTTGAATGAAGGCTTAAACGCATGAGCAAGTCAACATCTAAGAAAAAAATTACTGCACATCATCAGCATCTCTACATTAATTCGCTATCTGCACTCTCTTCGCCTGTAGCAAAAGTAATTTGAGTAAGTTTAGGCTACAAGGAAGAAGCCTCAGTTGGCTCTCAAGGGCTAAGCCAGCTAATTCACATCTGCCACAAGCTAAGAACATACACACATCAGCAGCATGGATCAGCTGACACACAACAAAGTCCCCTTAACTACAAGCTCACGTGTCCTAGTGTTTTCTCTTGCATATGATATATTCCCAACTTTCCTCAGATAAAATGTGACTTAAGAGTATACAACAGTTAATTACGTGTTTTCTGTATTACCATCTATTTTCTTAATTTTACAATTCTCACACATTCACAGTCCTAAGCCTTCAAGCACAAACACACGCATGGCTTTACTCACGTGAGTAGTCCCAAGCAGAGATGCAGGATAAGAAGGGAATTTATGAATAAGCTACAAAGACTTATCTAGCCTTAACATCAACAAATTTCACCTTGTACAGGATCACAGCAATGGAAAATCTCTACTATTCAACAGTGGATGAACAGCCCCCAGACTACATAATTGGCTGTTTTGAGCCTGGTCCTTTTCTAGAAATTAACATCAAAATCAACAACACTTAAAGTAGATTTTACAAGTAAAATCGTACTTTTAAACAGCTGGAAAAGTAATACACTTCAACTACAACTGCCACAAAGGTGCTACAATGTATGAGTGGGAAGGAATCCAAACAATAAAAAGCAAGCTACACAGAACTCGTGTTTCTATTCATTTGCAAACTGTATAAAGATTTTGTAGCTAAATTCTTTAGAAACAAAATAAATAAAAGAACTAAGGGAATAAAAGAGAAATGTTGGCAGTGAAGATTGAAGATGTACAGCATTTAGGTGACTGAGCAAGAAGCAGTCAGTTCTTTGGGAGAAACCATTTACCCCCACAGCATAGATTGTCATGAATCTTCTAGGGTCTGAAAGAACAGTAGTATCTTATACCTTGTAGTGGTGTCTCTCAAGGTAAAAGAGGATTGTATTTCACTTCAGAGTGCACAACTTCTCCAGTGAATTTTTTTTTCCCTTACAGCTCTTTCAGCTTAGTAAGAATGGTTAGTTAGCACTCTTCGTGCTTGCAGCAAACACTATTTAGCTAGCTTAGGGTCTGTCTGCATAGACTAATGAAAGAACATAATTCAGTCTTGTAAAAATGAAGGCTGCTAGCAGCGAATAAATATTTTCTCCTTCTTTCATAAATTGTGAATTCTGTCATAATGTCACTGAATGTTTAACAGACATAGAGGAGACTACAAGAATCATGAGCCTGCAACACACACGTTACATTGTCTCTACTTGTACCCTCTGGAACAATGACTAAAAACAGTGTAATGCATCAACAGAGTAACTAGCAGTCCCAGAAATACAATCTGAAACTTCACACTGGTTTCATTGACTTCAGTAAAATAAAAAGCTAGGATTTCTGAGTGCTCAATTGCACATGTAAAAGCTGTGCCTTGCTGAATGTGTTCCTAAATGCGTCATCCTCCAGGTGTAGGATGGCTTAAATGGCTTCATAAACAGCAGTATTCAAAAGAAAGTTTCACTGGAGGGTTTTTTTGTTTTGTTTTGCTTTTTGGCAGGGAATGGGGGACAAAATATGTTAAGAGAAAAAGAATGAAATCAAACAGATTAAGACAGAACATCCACTACTCCCTCCCACGGAAATCTCAGTTGCATGAATAGGGCAGCCAGAATACGCACATTTTTCTCAGCAGCACAGGTTGGCAGGAGCAAGAGAGGGCTCGTGCAGCCACCCTTCATGCTTTCATCCTGAAGAACCCAGGTACCTGAGAGGTCCTATGACCCAATGCTGGTCCTTCCCAGAAGGGCGATGTGGGATAGGGTCCAGAAAATTCTGGGCTGAAGTAGTGGGGTAAATGGCCATTAAATGTAGAATCCTGCTCTTGCCCAGAACGATTCAATAGCAGCAACAGTTGACAGGTCAATGTGGATGGCTTCTTAATAGCCCCACGGATCACCCTTTGATGACTGAACAGTTGCATAAGTTGGCAGACTGGCTTTTTGGAAAGGTTTCAGGAAGGCAAAAATAAAAGGGGAAAACATCCAGACAGGTGACTAGCTAAGGGGACATACTGACTGTAACTAAAGCAGAATCAGGGAATATGAGGATGACTGAAATTAGGTGGTGAGAAATGGTCTAGAACTGAAGGGAATAACATAGGACAGAATCAGTGGGAGAAGAAAGAAAAAGAAGAGGAGAGCATCACTAAAAAATGACAGAACAAAAAGTTTATATATCGAACTTAATCTGCTTACATGGTGGCAACCCTTCTACTACCCTCCCCTTCTTTCTTTTTAAAAAAATAGATTTGTGAAAAATTGTACTAAGAGTAATCTAATACAATACACTTTCTCCTACTTTTGTAGACCATACAAATAACACTCCACCAGCATTTTTATTTTTGGCTTTTCAGTAATCTTTGGATCAATGTGAATTTTGTTTCCTCACCACTCTCCAATTCTATTCCAACTTTCCCTTCTTTCTCACACTCTACTGAGGACTATTACCAGAACCTACAGTGATAAAAGTTTAGAAGGATCTTCAAGCTATCTAAAACCATAGATTACAGTTACTTGAACCTCTGCTAAAAATAAAAAAAAGTCCTGAAGAAGACTTTGAGACATTTTTTTCAGGTTGTAACATGAAATGCTTGTACCATACATTGTTTCAAATGAATCAAAGATGTTTAAGTGTCACAAGATGTAACAGCAACTACTTCACAACCAGAAGGACACAGTGGTGTGATAGCTATTGACCCTGTTGCAACCAACAGTTGCTGATTCAACAGTTATTCCTCTTAGAAGGTCTTTAAAAGAACAATAAATTAACTGCAAACGGATTTAGTAGGTCATATTTCCGATGCTTGAGAAGTCTGTCCTTAACTCATGCACTGCTTTTTCAGAACTGAAGTTAGTACTGCGTGCAGAAGCAGGTTGACTGAGATCACTGGCCATGAGTAATACAGATCTAAGCTTGCAGACTTCCAGCTCATTTCTTTTCCGCAAGAGAGTCTTCAGGCAGACTCTTCAGCTGCCTGAAGGAATATGAAGACAGACTCTCTTCCAACTGTATGTTTTCACTTGTCTCCATAGCACAGGCAGGAAATCATCTTATGCTCCTCCCTGGTGCAGTATATACTGCTATATACTGCCAACAAACACGTACACAGGAAGTCCTCGGTTCTCAAGTATGGGAGATTCCTGGTGAGAGAAATACCTTTCCCAGGCAGCTGCAACTCCTGGAACAAACTGCCCATAGATGAGTAAGTAGTACACACATCACTTAAACTGTACAATGGTAGTGCACAACAAACTCCAAGTTCCAGAATTTTACACGACTAAAAGAGCAGGTAAATAGAGGATAACAGAAATAGTGTGTGTAAATTTTTGCCTGGCTAGATAAAAGTCTAAGAAAGCCAGCCATACACTTAAAATTACGCTAATCTTCGGGATTACAATGGTTAACTGCAAACCAAAAGCATACAGGATAGTAAACATTGTTCACTATTCTGTTATGGGTTGCATAAGAAGAGATTATTCACTGATCTCCACTGTAGTCATCATATTTAACGACAATGATTACTGTGATATAAATTTATCTGCTACCTGTGTCCCTGCTGCTTTGAGAAGCTGCATCATTGTCCACATTGTAAATGACCGTTCCCTGTGAGTCAGAAGAGAAGTGACTGACCACAGACTCATGGTGTGCCTGTTTGTAAGCATAGCTGTCAGTAGAGGAATCTGTTCTGGTATCACTTGAGATGGAAGGTTCTCTCCCTAGAAAAGAAAGTAATGTCAAATTTCAATTTCTTGAGGCTAAATGAAGAGTCAAGGGAGGAAAAAAAAGAACAAGAAGAGAGGAAACTACACATAAATTAACTCAAAAAGTAGAGGACCAAACATATAAACAGAGATCCCAGAAAACTTCATCTTACAGAAAAGGTAAAAACTATGTCCTTTGGACTGCTAAATACATGCTAGTACCACACTGAAATTCTTCTTAACTGTTTCAACTCTGTCAAGTGTAATTTAAATATGAAATACACTGCCTCTGAGGAAGTTAAAGTTAAAAAAAAATTAGTCAAGTACAAAATATTAATAAAGATAACAAAAGCATAACAGGTCATAATACTTAACACACTATCTATTATGAATCAAAAGCTTAATAAACTTTATACTAAGATTATATCCCTATAGGTCGCTCTGAAAGTAACGCCTCCTATTTATTTCAGTGGAAACTACAACAGATACAAATAGTACATTAACAATAAACTTGGGTGCTTGTATTTTAGTGACAGTAAGTCCTATAGCCATTGTCCTACTTCAGGCAAAATAATAGCTCTTACAGTCACAAGCTTCTCCCCAACTCCTTACTGGTTAAAAATTTTATTCATCTAAAGAAATAAAGAACACAGCCATTACAGGAGGTAACAGCCAAAGAAAGAAAGGTGAATGTAGGAAAACGGAATGGTGCTGTGGAGCTGAGTACTAGAGTACAATCTGTAAACTGAAATCTCCTCTCAACAGAAAATCATTGAATCATAGAATCCTCAGAGTTGGAAAGGACCTCTGAGAGCCATCTACTCTGACTCCCCTATAACGAACAGGGTCATCACAGCTAGATCTGACTGCCCAGGGCCTGATCCAGCCTCGCCTTGAAAGTCTCCAGAAACAGGGCATCAACCACATCCCTGGGCAACCTGTTCCAGTGCCTCACCGCCCTCACCACAAAAGACTTTTTCCTTATATTCAACCTATATCTACCCTCCACGAGCTTGAAGCCATTTCCCCTTGTTATATCATCACAGACCCTGCCAAAGAGTCTGTCCCCTTCTTTCCTGTAGCTCCCCTTCAGATACTGAAAGCCTTCTCCAGTCTGAACAGCTCTCAGTCTGTCCTCATAGGAGAAGCGTTCCTTTCTGTGGATCATTTTTGTGGCCCTTCTCAGGACACAGTGCAACAGATCCATGTCTCTCCATTATGGAGGAGTCCACACCTGGACAAGGTGCTCCAAGTGAGATCTCACCAGCACAGAATACAGGGGCAGGATCACTTTCCTCTCTCTGCTGGCCATGCTTCTTTTGATTTAAAATCCACTACATTAAGCTGAACTGTTCAGATTTCACTTCAAAATATTTCATATCAGTATCTCTGATAATCTTTCCTCCATAATTTGTGGTATCATATTTTAATGTAAGCAGATGCATTTATCAATGAAATATTAGGTACAATATTTCAGTCCAGAAGAAGCTGTAGTTAAACTCAGAAACAAAACGCTTTCCCAAAAACCTATACTGGGATAGAAAAGTCTGAGTATCAACAAGGCTGAAAAAGAAAAAAGAATAAACCCATTTAGGGATAGGAAAATGTGTAGCATATGTTTTTTTCCTGGCACATCAACCTATAGTATCTCATAAAATTTTTCAAAAGTTTTGCATTCATGTTGACTACTGCAGAATTATGTTGAACATGGGTAAGTACGAATGAGAGATTCACCAAGTTTTCTGGAATCAAGGAGCAGGTTACTCATCATAACCTTCTGAGTTCTATCTGAAAGGAAACACCTTTTAAAATGTTTTATATGTATGTATTTTTATACTTAGCTTCCTGAAGTTGTTTTAGAACATAATAATATTAGATACTGAAAAGACACTGAGCAGAAGCATTCCCAATGTATTTCCTGGACACCAAGCAGCAGAACTACAAGACCTGTTTACAGCATACATCAATCTGATGCTTGTAGAGGTGCTCACAACTGATGGATAGCGGTGAAGGGCCTTTCCCCACTCCAGGCCCCCCAGTTCTCTTCAGAACAGGAAGATATTTTTATAAATTGAAAGACATCTTGTCAAGTGAGAAGTAAAGGTTTTCTTAACAGCTTTTATTTGCATTTATTTTAAGAAGAGTTGGAGATTTGTTTCATTGCTAGCAGACCATCAATATATAACTAAGGAGAGAGAAGATGTTCTCTATTGATTTACTGATTAGGAAGCATGAAGCTAGATATCGTCCATGAAAACTACAAAACATTCTTAGAATTACAGATGTAAAAATAGGCTGAAAACCCAGGAAAAATCTGCATTTCTGGTTTTGGCTTTACCTTGTTATTCTTGACAACCAAGAAATCCATTCTAATATAAGATATTCTCTGCAACCATCCAAAAACAGAAACAATTTTCTTTGCTAAGCCATTACTGTATAAACTTAAACCCTGTTTCTAGTCTTCACCTTATCCGGATTGCAATTGCACATTTTTCTCAGAATATATCTACTGCTCATAAATTATACTACTGTAGGCTGAGGTCTTACATTAACATCCAAAATCATCCAGAAATTCAGTAACCCAGCAGCCCATCACACCACTAACAATATGCAGAACAGACCAAGTTATCACTTCTGAAGCAACTTATTTGGACACACCTTTCTAATTCAACAGACTACCTATGTTACACAGAATTCAGGAAGTAGAAATGCATTACTGGCATCTTCAATGTTAAGTCTTACATATCTACAGTTGTAATTTTTTATTTATTTATTTTAATGACAAAGAAATCAAGTAAACATCACCTACATGCATAAGCATTTGCCAATCCCTTCTCCTTCAGTTTCCCACAAATCAGTCTGTGTCTCATACATTACTTTAAAAAAGACAAGGCAAAGGTTGATAATTGCACTGATTCTCTCCCTCTCTTCATACCAGCCTCAGTGTTTCTTCTCCTTTCCTTCAGATTCCTTCTCCATCCCAACAGAGGATGCATTTGTGATATTTCCTTAATGTTTCCTTTCCCTAACTTCTCTCCCAAGCTTAATTCTGCAGCTTCCTTTGACTGGAATGATTTTATCATTCCTTTCCTGATAGAACTACTGACGGATTTATGAATTCAGCCCATGAATTCATCGGTTATTGATCCTCTCTACAGCCACTTCATAACACACCCTTCCGTTCTCTTTTCCATCTTTTCTCTAACTTTTATTTTTATGCTTAAAAGATTGCTACCCACTGGAAGAGAGGATCAAAGGTAAAATGCTGTAAATCCTTCTCAGAATTCTAGATTAGCTTTGAAAAGTAACAAGCACTAACAGAAACACACTCAAAACAAAATAAAAACTTTTCACACACAACACGACAGAGTAAAGGAATAAACATGCAGTCCAGAGTGTTTACCTGAGTCTTCACTATCATAGCAAGTCCTACTATACTGCTGCAAATCCACTTGAGGGGGCAAGTCTTGTGTTGATACTGGAGTTCCTCGTGGATCAGCATACAGCAGCAGTAAAGGCTGATAATGACCTTTAATACATTTTGTCACAACATCTTTCCATTTTGGACCAATCTGAATTAACAACAAAAAAATATTAAGACAACTTTGTCATAATTTTCTACAATAAGGACTCATTTTCCCCTCTTCCTCTTCTTTTTAATTGACATTTTTCAACTCCTTCCACATCCAGTACTGAAGAAGACACCTCAAGACTGCTAGTCACAAGTTGAAAAATACTTCAAAAAGAACATTACTTCTAAAATCTAACTGCAAGCAAACTCTCTCTTAAAACTGGCATTTCCACTCCTCTGAGACTCAGCTTATTTGAGAAGAAAATTATCACTTAGCTGGTCAAGAACACATTTGGAACACAGTGGAACCTGCTCAGTTAAAACCAAGATATTCACCATTTTGTGACTAAACAAATATAATTTTGCTAAAAGTATAACTACAAAAATAATCCTTCCCTTTCAGAGGGTTTGGTTTCTTTGTTGTCACAGGGTTTTCTTGTTTGTTTTTTTTTAATAATAAAAATCTGTTCATCCCTTCAAACATTCAAACTTTGCATCAGTCAAAACAAAAAACCAGTTAACTAAGCTCTTTAATCCTTCCACCGCCATAAACAAAATGAATGGTAAGCAAAAAATTACTTCTCCAGCATGACAGCAAATTTAAGTCAATCCTAACCACTGTGGAGTGTGAACATCTGCTGCTGCTAAAAGAAACTCCAAAGCATTTTGAAAAATGAGGTAATTATCATCACCATATCATCTCAGAAATATTCCTCATATACAAATACAGACTTTATTAAATGCACTGAACATCTTTTCTAAAAAAACATGCTCCATACACAGTTAATTCAACTAAAGCACTGCAATACCTATCATTGGCAGTTTTGCTGCAGATAGATGTGACTGAGAACAAATGGAAGGATTAGTTTTCCCTTTGAGACTGTGCTCAGCATGACTACAGGAGAAAATTTTCCTCTCTCATGTTTGAGCCTCCATGACAAGAAGGAATAAAAGGAAAGTGGTGTGAAATAAAGTAAAACAAACTAATGGGATGTAGTAGCACTGTGCCAAGATCCAAGCACTAGTATATGGAATGTCAAGGATTTCATGATTGGTGAAAAGAAACAAACAAGTAGAAAATTTGTTCTTGGAAACAACTACCGGGGAAGATTGTCACCTAAGTAGTTCAATAAACAACCCCAAAAGCCCTCACTAAGTAGCAATGTTGCTCCTCAGCAAGGGAAAGAGAAGCACGTTAGTCTTGTGCACAAACAATAGGGTTTCAAAAAACACGAAAGCAAGAACATCAGCCAACACAACAAAACCATGAATGAGGCGCTTCTGAGATTTCCAGTATGCTTTTCCAAGAACATTTTACTGTACTCATGAAAAGGTACAAAGCTATGGGTTTTGAGTGGGAAAATAGATTAAATTTATCAAAATCTTTAAAGATCAGTAAGGATTTGTACACAAGTAGTCAGCAAATTTCAAAGAGACCATTTTTCTAAACATTATTTTCTTACCTCTTTGACATGAGCATCATCAAAGTACATCCATTTACGAATTTTAGTTTGGAAGAAGAAAGTAGAGTAATGTTTTCCATAGTAACAAATCATTCCCACCAAATACAGCTCTGAGTGTTTTGCTCTGTCATCAGTTACTCTGAAGAAGAGCTTCAAGAAGGGAGATAAGAAAATTGAAAGTAAAAAAAAAAAAAATTAATAACACAGCATTTTACATATTGCCTTCTGTTTGAAAACCGTAAGGTACTATGAAGAAGCATCAGTTGTTTTTACTTCAAGAGACAGAAAATAAGACAACAAAGACCAAAGTAATTAACCAACATTCAAGCAAAAATAGAGACATAAACCAGTAACAGACTATCAACCGAGCAGGTGCTCAAGAATCAAGTCAGTCTTGGAGACTCTAAAAATCTATAGAAGCAAAACTACATATTCTGTGTTATGCTTGCTGATTCTATGAAATACTATTTAAATCTGTTATTTCCTCTTCATTTTGCAGAAATGATGCAGCTCTGACACTAAACAGCTGGCATTTATTTTTTGATTCAAGCAGACATCAATTTAAGATATCATGTAAAAGATGAAATGAATGTAACAGCAGTTCAAAAGAACTTGTCCCACACAAAAGTCCTTTATTAACTGATCACGTTCTATTTAAAAATATACTACAGTCATTTTTAGAGCATGTAGTGCTTTACTGTGCAAGTGCTGCACTTTGTGTACAACCACATTTCCATTAACTTGCTCTGATTTTAATGCAGAATCTCAGTGCTACAGTAGGACACAGCTACAATTCAGTATACACACAATTCAGCACTAAAACATCATCTAATTTAGATTAAGTAAATCCTCTAAAAGACAAATCCTATGGATGCTGTGCACTACTTAATTTAACCTATCAGTGAATTAAACAATGTCAGCCATCATCTGAGTCTGTTCAGTTTTATGTAACTCCTAAACATTACAACTACACTTTTAAATTAAAAGGATAAAAAGTTAAATAACCATAAACCATATTTTATCTTCGTAAGTAATAGAAATAAACTTTTGCTCTTCAAAATGAAAAGCGTACAGGTGGATTTCAATAAAATTCAGCACAAATTACAACCTAAAATTTCCTTATACATGTTTTTATTCAGACAAACTGTTTCAAGAACCATACACAATAACTTAATAAAGTTGAGAATATGAAACTATACCGGTACTTTCATAGTTTTTGAGAAGCATTTGGAAGCAGATCAGATCTTTAGATCTGCCCTCTATTTATAGAAACTAAAAAGGTAAAGGTAGAAACTTTTTATTTATTATTATTCAATCCATTACTATGAATTATTATTAAAAATGGTGTATTTTGAGGCAACTAAAACGCATAGGTCCCTCTGAAAGTAATGTTTCTCACTTATTCCCATGAAAACTATATAACAAGTGCAAAAATGGTAACACTCTGATAGAGCAAATTCTCAGCTACAAAGCACTATTTTTCAACATAGTCACTACTATTAGCTGTGCATTTTCGCTAGCAACAGCGAAGTCTGCATTCTGCACTCCTAAAAATCTGCACCAGAGGAGGTGACCCACTGTCACTATTGCCACTGCCTCACTGTGTCACATCCACTGTTTAGTCACCATAAACATTCAGCAAGCGTTGATGAATGGCAGTGGGTGCCATTTTTGCTGCACGGAGGAATTCAGTTACATGCCTTTGCTCTACATGCATTTCCATATCAGATACCATTGTGTCAGACTACCCCTCTGCTGTCATCTGTCACACAGCAGCAAAATGTAACAGAATATCAACAGGAAGGTTCAACCTCTACTGTCATACCGCCCACATCTGCCTCTGACATTGTGGCCCAACAATAGGAGGCATTACTTTCAGAGCAGACCTCATATGAAATAATACTCACATCTCCCAGTTTAAGGCAAGTGCCCAGGCTGTGAATAACATCCTCAGCCAGATCAGAGTGGTCCGAATCCCAAACAAGGCCAATGGTGATGATCTGTGGAGAGTTCATCAGCACACGACGAATACGTATCTTTTCTCCACAATTACTCTGAAAATTTAAATAAAACAAAACATTGAAAATAAATCTGTTTATTGTAATGTTAGTGCTAGTCATTAACAAGTGCAAATTTCAATAGTACAGTTGCCACTGCAGATCTTCATTGCTTATTTCTTGTTTTGTTTTCCTTTTTTTCTTTTTAATACAGCTATCTTTACCTATCAACCAGCCATTTCCCCCATTCTGTAGGCCAGAGCATTTGCCAGAGATAAGCTTGCTTTTGAAGTTAACACATTTGTCAGTGGTTCTTCTGATCCATTAACTGTTGGAATTACAGGCATCTTTAAAGCATCATGAAGAAAACCCACCATCTGAATTAAGAGATTATCACTGTAATTCTAGGAAGCAGAGCATTATTTTTATTTTCGGGACAACTTTGATGAAGTCTCATTAGAGCACTCACTTTTCCCCTGGGGTGGGTCACAGAAAAAAGATCCCAGAAAGAAAGCATCTTCAAAATGAGAATAGTTTCCCATCACTATGGGGAATGGTTTCTGAATTTAATATTCTCATTTCTGACACTACAACTCTGGAAATGATCATAAGGAGCTCCTTCCCAACAACAGTTTAGAAAAGCTAACAAAGTGCATGTGTGGTTGTGGGCTTTTTCTTTTTTTTTTTTCATTCCAGATAGAAAATTAGAAGATTATGATGCTTACACACAGATATCAGACATTTATATCAAAGATCACTACATACACATTTTGCAACAGGCATCCAAACTACAAGCAATTCTGTGGATTATCTCACCAAAACAAATGAAAAAAACAATCATCTTACTCTCAAATAGTCATCATCATTGCTCCTCCTGCTAACGTGAGCACTTTTTGCAAGACAGGAATAATACAAAATCCTAATAAGCCACGTTAGTGAAGATTCTAGAAGTCCAGCCTTAGCTAAACATCAGTAAGAATGCTTCCTAAATAAACTAAGAAAGGGTCAGCAAGAGCTGACAAGCAATTTCACCTAGCTGTTTATTTCACTGCTACAAACCAGTTCATCTTCAAAAACAACAGTCTTAGTGTTTCTACCAAATAATCATTTTTTAGTTATTAAATATCTTAAGACTTTCGTTGTTTAAAACATGGAGTATCTTCATTTCCTCTGCTGAGATAAGTGAAACCACATACTCACCAATATCCCCTAAAAAAGAATTGAATATTTGAATGGAGACTAAAAATGAATGTTTCAAAGTCAGAAGCTACAGAGGGCTGGTGGGAAGGGAGGTAGTCATACAATGGAAACGTGTATAGCAGCCTCAGGGAATGGACACACAAGCCATTCCTGCTAGAGCCAGTACTGCTACACTTCAGGCTCATGAGGCACTGAACAGCAGCATTACACAAAGCAACAATTAAGCAGCTATTCCCTGCCCAAAGTATTAACTAACAGGTAAAGAAGTTTGATGACAGCTCTTACATACTTATTTAAAGCTCTGGATCTGAATGTACCCAAATTAAAAGACAGAAGATATCAAAATTGTTTTAGAACCAAATCAAAGCCTTGTGATTTGAAGGGGAAAAAGTTAGTTTTACATAAAACCATTTTTATTTTTCTTAAGTTAATTGATGTATGCATTTATAATTCAGTCAGATTGTTAGATTTTAACTGTGCACCAGTAAGCATTTTTAGGCAGTAACATTTTTAAGAACAGCAGACTATGATCATCAGCTTAGCATGTACAGTAATTGTTTTTAAAAGGTTATGTACCAGTTAAATGCAAACCATCACACATTTTCTGGTCAGCATCTCCCATACTCTGAACAGTATACCTCATTCAGAAATTTGAAACAATACTTTCTCAGATTTTCTGTGACGGTTCCAGCCTTTGACATAACTCTCGCAGATGTACTGGCTAGCCTACAATCCCTCACCATTTGAATAACCTCTGACAATAAGAAGTGGCTGTTCTTTTCTCTTCCCCTCTGATCAATTTTGGCTACATGATGCAAGTACAGTACCAATAGGAAAATTTATTCCAACTGAAAGATTGTGAGGGAAGTTAAATGGAAGATTATCCAGGCAAAACAACTGACCTTCTACACGCAGTTACAGTAACTGGTGCAAAAGTTCTACTACCTGTGTCACAGCAGGGTACTACTGGGAAGATTTAAGAAATAAGTACATCTTTTCTCATGCTCTTATTACAGATGGTACACACTGCTTTCATAGGAAAAATAACCTCATGATCTTTCACAAGAGAAACTGGATGAATTTCTGGAGCACTCCTTCTAGAAAGCCTAGCAAATCAAAACCACTGCCAATGTGCAGACCTTCCATAAAAAGTCTCCATTTTCTCTTTCACTTCTGTTTCTTTAGTTAAGGTCTGAGAAATTTCTTCATAGGATAAAAGAATAATTGCAGCTTCATATGTTGGCATTGGAGGCTTTAAAAATCTTCAGTGAGGCACTCAGCACCAGCAGTTTGCTTTTTCTTCATTAAATGATTGAGAAGTAGTGAATTCAAACCCAAAGAAAAATCTCGTCTACCCTTTTCCTTAACATTCCTTTGAACTAAATCTTGAAAAAGTGCTCACGAGTCAAAAAACACATAACAGTGTAATCTGTTAACTCTCCTGTTCTGTCTGCCCTGCTTAGAAGAAAACTAAACATACTAACCGGACAGTTTCTCAGGTCTCCCATAGTGCTGGCATTCTGTAGTAGCTCTCCAAACATATCTGGAGTGGGTTTCTCACGTCTCTCCAGCATACAAATAGCTTGATTGCTTTAGCATAAAGGATAGAAAACAAATTTTAACAAAAACAGAAAAATACAAAACACATTAGGAGTATTTCACTGAAAATCCGAGAACCTTAAATTGCACAACTTTTTATATTTAAGGTTGTAGTACAGAAAAACTGCATGATTAAAAATGCCCTCCTTCAGCTACCACATTAGTGAAGTAGCACAGTGAAGCACATCCTTACTAAGGAAACTACAGGTGAAAAATAGCACAGTATTCAATTGGTTTCAGTGCCCACGTTAAAAGAAAAGTAACATTAAGTACACAAGAATTCTTGTGTATTCTTACAAGAATACTAATGGCCTCAAGCTTAACATGTCTTAAGAGGTAAATAAACATACTACTCTTCCAGGGCTTTTTTTTTTTTTATAAATAATGTGCAACTCAACATTATTGTAATTTTTTAATAAAGTATTGAATACAGTTTAGATGACTATTTTGCTGCTCTTCTAATAAATGTCAGGTAGCAGCCACAAAGAGGAACAACGTCTTGCTTTACATTACTCAACTAACCATTTTCAAGACAACCTTTTGAGGTTTGCCTCTCATATAGGACAACAAATGAAGAGTTTTTCATCCCAGTCAAAATTTCAAGGCAGAAATAAACAAATGTCTTGCCTCTAGTGTGTTACGACAGGTTTTAACTGAGCAGCAAGGATGAGAAAAATCAGCTTCCCTTTTCTACAATTAATTCAGCAGAACTGTAACAGAGCTAGGGCAGCAGCTCCTTTAATGAAAGATCATGGCAATCAGCAACTAGAAAGACCAAGTGTTATACCCATCTTTAGCACTGACAAGGAACTAAGACTGGTCAATCTTGCTCTACTACCTGGGGAGACAGTGGACCAAATATCCCTTTGGAAATCACCTTGTCATAAGAATGATAAGAAGGTGAATCACAACTGTCAGAAGATTTTCCACGGACAAGCTATGCATGACTAAACTGACTAATTCCTATCATAAAAAGATAAGCTCTATTGACAAGAGGAGAACAGTGAGTTCTCATTTGGTCTCTAGCAAGACTTCTGAGTCTTCTACATTGTTCTTGCAGCCAAACTGAGAGGTGTAGACTGCAAAGGTAAACTCTCAGAAAGCTAACTGCATCCTGGGCTGTATCAAAGGAAGGGTGGACAGCAGAGCAAGGGAGATGACTGTCCCCATCTGTTCTGCCCTGGGGAGGCTTCATCTGAACTACTTTGTCCAGGTATGGAGCCCCCAGCAAAAGAAAGATGTGGAGTTGTTGGAGCAGGTCCAGAGGAGGGCCAGAAAGATGACCAGAGGACTGAAACGCCTCTCCTACAAAGAAAGGTTAAGGAAGCTGGGCTTGTTCAGTCTCAAGAAAAGAAGGCTTGGGGAGATCTCACTGCAGCTTTCCAGTATTTCAGAGGAGCTCATAAGCAGCAGGGAGACCAACTTTTTACAAGGTCTCACAGAGATAGGATAAGGGGGAAGCAGTTTTAAACTAAAAGAGGGGAGATACAGATGTTAAGGGTACATTTTTTACTCAGAAGATGGTGAAGCACTGGACCAGGTTACCCAGATAAGCTACAGATGCAGCTCCCTGGAGCAGACTCCCTGGAAGTGTTCAAGGCCAGGTTGCATGGGGCCTGTGTGAACTGATCTAGTGCCAGATTTAACAATTGGCAGCCCTACTCAAGACAGGGGGATGGAATTGGGTGATCTTCAAGGTCCCTTTGAATCTAAGCCATTGTATGAACACGAAGTGGACTAAAATCTAGCTGGAACTTCAGGCTCACAGAATCCGCAGCCTGTAGTGTGCACTCATAGTAATGAATGCCAACAAAATTACTGGGCTTTAGCAAGCAAGTTGAGCTAAGTAATTGTTTCTCTCTATTCAGTAACCACAAGGACACATCCAGAGCATTGTGATCACTTTTACAAGTCCCCAGCCCCTTCCCAGTAGAACAGATGTATGTGGAACTGGACTGGAATAAGTCCTGCAGAGAGCCAGGAAAGGATCGGATATATGGGAAAAAAAAATAAAAATCACACTGAGGGGCAAAGCTCTGGAACAGCCAGTCCAGAGGGATAATGCAATTTCGGTCCTTGAAACTTTCCAAAACTCAGGTGCACAAAACTCAGAGCAGACTGATAAAGCTTTCAGTTAGCTCTGGTTTGAAAGGGAGTATGGACTAAATAGAAAAGACACACTGAGCCATGTTTAAGTTATTTTCTGTTCCACTAAACTGTCACGCCCTTTGTATTGGTTATAAAGGCTCCACCAACTCTGAACAAATAATCTTCTGGACAATCAGCGTTATAAAGGTGAAGATCAAATGGCAACGGTAGCATAAATAAGTTCTCGTCCCTGTAAAAAAAAAAAATTGAACTCACCAAAGCGATGTTGTAGAAATATAATGTACCATCTGAATGAAAGGTAATGGGTCAGAAGTGGCACCACAGCTGGTACAAACACACTAAAGAGAAAGAAAAAGAGAAAGTATTGTATACATATTTTTTTTTGGTGGTCCAAAGCTACACATCTTCAGATTGAAACATGAGGCTGAGAAGTGGCAATCTGTATAAAACATGCATCATCTCACCTGTTCAAACAAGGTCATTGCAAACTTCTGATGCGAAACGCAATGCGGTGCAGTGCAAATATCTTCCTTCGTCTCATCCGCAATGTGGAAGTGAATTCGCATTAACAGGTTTTCCTAGTCCAAGAGACAAGAAAGAACGAAGAAGTAGTTTTAAAGAAAATGGCACATGCGACTTTTAAACACTACACCAAATAACCATTTATTTTGTTTATTGGAACAGCTGAAGATTCTGTCATTGATCACTCCACCCAATAATCAAAAGTCAATGGATTTGACCAAACGGAGCAGACAGAACAGCTCCACTATTTTACAATGTTTGGACAGGAGTTTACACAGGAGTTTCAAAATATGATAATCTACATTCTGTGAAAGAGGGGGAAAACTAATAAATGAAGAGGTAGCTTAAGTTCCATATGAAACAAAAGCACTGAAAATTTTTTAGACAATGCCATCTGTTTTAAATAAATCTGAGGATTTATTTTCCTCCCCTCACATTGCTAGCAACATTTAACTGGGACCAACAGCAGAAATCTGCCTCCTCTTCCAGCAGCAGTTTTTACCACCAGCAGTTTTTACCACCAGCATGACTTGCACGGATGGTTGATACCAATTTGCAGCAATCAGGTCAAGATTAATTAATAGGCAAAACAGCTCTGTCCTAGTACAATTTCCCCTTAACTCAGGAATCTAAGGTCTTCTTTTGCCATTTAAGCTAAATCTCTGCCTTTAGGGCAGAAAAGGTTAAGTGAAAAGCTTTGGAATTATCTCTGCCTTAAAGCTTAACCTCAAAACAGAACTTCTACCAGTTTTAACTGCCTTTGTGTGAGTACAATTAACCTGACAAACATGACCATGGTAACACTTCCTGTAATATAAAATGAGCTATTTACATTAGATTTCTCAAGAAACAAACTAAATCTGCAGTTCCCATGTTGTACTACATATGTACCTCCATACATGTGCTCAGCTGAACACAGATTTGACAAAGCTGTGTTGACAGTCTCCTACATAGGCTCATCTCTTTCGTTTCACTTTGAAGCTTTATTGTTATGATCCATTCCCACTTTGAGCAGGCCTATTAAACTATACTGTTTTTCTATACCATTACTCTGCCATGGTATTCCACAAACACAGAGTTGCTTGCATTATCATAATTCCACTAGCAGTCCATTTAGTCTAAGAACTACAATAGTTCCATGAATTTATCACTTTACAACTGTCAAATTAGGCAGGTACAGGAAACAAAACATTTAATATATCCACTCTGAATGGCGTTCTGCCTGAGAGGAGTTTTACACTGCAGTAGTAAAACCAACATGTTTGTAATTGGATTAAGAAGCAATATGTTTCTTAACATGCAGGTAGTATGTATACACCCACAGACACCATTTCCAAGAAGAAGAGTCCATAGTTCAGCAAGACAGAAATACCTTCTACTTAAATGCGTGAAAATAAAGGAAAAGAAGACAACATGAACATGAGAAGAAAAAGTTCCTGTATAGAAAAAAATAATCACAGTGGGTCAAACTAAGGAATTAAGATTTGCATGTCGACACACAAAATTTTTTTATACTTTTGAGGAGATCCTTAAAACACCCCCAATCACTCTTGCAGTGCCTACTGTATCAATAATATCACCAAAGTGAAGATAATAAAAGAGAACAAATCTCAGTGAACATGTACAACCTTGTTCACAGAATTGTTAGCACAGAGTTCTGGCTGGACAAAGCATCTTCAGTGAACAGTAAGAGTCAGAATGGCACAAAAGTGGAGCAAGAACAAGAGAAGTCAACAGTCCTGGCCACAGTATAATACAGAGCACTTTTTCAGTGCACAGTACCCCTTTTAGTCCTGCCTGAACAAACTTTACTTATTTGGTGAAACTTTTCTTCAAAAAGCTTAACAATCCAGACCAGGTCTGCAATATAAAATTTTCTAAGGTATATCTGCTAAGAGAAATTTGGGAAGAGGAGGGCCAAGGCAGGACATGGCAGAACTTCAACAGGATCTTTACCTATATAAAGGCTATAGAAGAAGATAAGCAAGCAACCCCAACTGACAATTTTGTTGGTACTGACAAAGACTTTGCACTAATAACCAATTCTAAGTGTTTGCAGATGAGAAAGCTCAATTTCTTTGATTGAGAGCATTACGTTTGTGAAGTTTTAGTATCATACCCCATATCAGAATTTTGAAAAGCGTGGAAAGAAGTTTTTACTATAAAAACAATTCCTATCAAACATATACTTGAGACTACAAGCAGAATATACGTGAAGTTGAAATTTAAGTATGTAATATTGATGTTTCCATTTCAAAATCATTAGTGATAATTCTTAAAACAAATGCTGGTTCCCACACTGGACACCTAAAGTTTGGTGACTTCTTTTTGAGGACACAAGGTCTATTGCAGTTGGGGTGGGGAGCTGACTGTGTAGTGGGAGAGTTTGCATCTATGCCTTCTGATCATCTTTCAGTCATACTCACAAAACATTCAGCAGCATCATCCATAATGCCCAGCTGGAACCGCTGCTCATCCTGAAATGTCTTTGCAAGAGCTGTGCGTAGGGCATCTGAAGGCAGTACTTTCTCACTGCTACACTGAAACTGGTTGAAGATACTCTAGTAAGAAAACAAACAAAAAGTTTAACCACTGTATTTTCAAACACACAAGAAGCTTTAAACAAACAAGAAGCTTTTAATTCACATTGACCAAGCAATAAAGATATTTGTACTGTAAAGGAACTACAGTAAAAAAATCCTAGGGGTTTCTCCTTTGAAGCTGCTATCTATCTTCCTGGTGCTTTCCTTCCTTTCCTTTCAAAGAACATAGAAGCAAAGTAGGGAGGGTTGGGAACCCAAGGTTAGCTTTCCTGCATGATAATCATCCTTAGACCTTCCTCCAACTTTGATTCCTGAAACAAATACAATGGACATAAAAACTTCTTCACTTTTTACTCCTATTTTCCAGCTTGACTTTTTAACTTCACATCAGTGGCATTCTTCCTATGCGTGCTTTTTTCTTTCCTATCTCAGTCATGGCCTTCCTAACTTCTTAGCCCACAGTGTGTTGTCTGCAATCTTTCAGGAATTCATTTACTTTAAATAAGCACAAATAGGTAAGAATCAGATGATAATTGGGTCAGCATAAGGAGGGGGAAAATGCATTACATGAACAGCAGCAGCTCCTATCTATGCCAGCTGTTCAATTGCTTCTAGACACCTGTTATTTTCACACCTGTGTATCTCACAGCTCATCTCTGGGTAATGACTTGCAACAAGTAGTCCTATAAAGAAGCATTATAATTGAAAGTGTGAGTTTTCACACGTATCTGCGTGAAAGTTCAACATATATTCCCAACTGAATAAGCTCCAACTTCTATTATGCGCATAATCTCTAAAACATTTTCTGAATTATTTAATTTTCATTGTGCCCTCCTGCAAAAGAAAACACAATAAATAATATGGTACGCAAGCTCCTCAGTAAGTGAAAATTCTAGACTTTATTTTCAAACTGTTCTTGTTTTTATGACAAATGAGTTTCTTCATCAGCGTTGATCTCAAAATTTTATTTGCCTCTAAAACTTTCCACACAACTCTCTTAAAGATCACACAAAAAGCTTGTTCTTACTGCAATTAAAACAATATCTTCAGTTGTTAACTACTTGGCTTTTCTGCCTTCTAGACAAGTACAAGAGAATGAGAAAGCCAGCTTCAAAGTGGTTTGTTGGCTTGGTTTTCTTTCCCATCTGTGATGAGAACCTGTAGCAGCATTCATTCCTGTTACTTCTCCCCTTAATTACTGAATGCTTCTTTCCAGCATACTTAGGACCAATATTCACTAGGAATAAATAACCTGAATCTTTCTCTCCTTTAATCAGTCTTATTTGCTCCTTATCAGGAAATGAACAGGTAAACTGGGACGTCTGCCTAATTCAGCTGCTTTGAGGAAGATGAAAAAATGCAGAATGTTCCAGTCACTGCACAGCCACACAAACAAATCTGTGTCTCCTTCATTCCAGGCTATGAAAATGGTAGAATTTATAGTACTGACAGATTATCTCATACAGATGTAAAACATGCACCTCTATTCACTGATATTTTTATTTTGCTAATGCTTCCAGTGTTGTTTGATGGATGAGGGCCCACCATGCTGAAGACAGGTAGCTCTTCTGATACCACACTTATTAGAATATCAGATAATAACAAGGAAAGTCGTAATAAAGAGAAGGCGGTGAGGCAACTGAAGTCTCTCATCTCATGAGTTACAGACAATACCTTTTCTCAGCTACCTTACATTTACATATATAAAAATTGAGAGAATATCCAAGCCCGGTCCTTAACAATCCCAATTCCAACTTCTGCCCCACTGACAACAGAGCAAGTTTCTTCTTGTTGCATTGGTAGATTTTTCTCATTTCGGCAGACATCTAAAAACAAAAGCAGTGAAAAACAATTCCACCCTATTTAAGCTCCTCCTTTTAAGGGATTTAAAAACAACTTGAAGTATTCATGACTGTGCTTCAGAAACATGTTCATTCTGGTTATCTTTGGTCTCACTTTATAGATCTGGAAACTGAGGCACTGGCCTAGCAGCTTAGCAGGCAAATGAGCAGCAGGGAACTGATGGACGGGTCATCGTTGGCCCCTAGGAGCTCAGAAATGACTGCACTTTTGGCAGGAAAAGAATCAGCATAGGCTCCTCACAAGTTAAAAGCAGAAGCCACGAAGCAAACATATTTCAGGAAAAAGCATACATACTTCACTTTTACCTGTGAATCCATAATAATTAACATAAAAAGATTCAGAAACAAAAATGTGATCCTGATGATTGTAAGCAGCTATTAGAGTTTTCCAGAAGACCGTCCATTTTTAATTTTTTTTTTTTGGCATCACAAAATAATTGCAGACTTCATGATCAAAAGCTAAGAGCAAAAATTAAAAAAATCTTTCAGTAAACATAACAGCCAAGAATCATGAAATCACAGTTACCAATTCTTAGAACAGAAATAATCTAGCAGCATTAAAGCGTATCATAAAGAATTTCATTACTTAAAATCAAGCAGCAAAAGACCCCAGTATTAGATAGAATACTTGGAATGGCATAGAGCACAATGGTATAGTATTCTTTAAATTATGAAGATTAAAATGTCTTAAAAATGATGAACAACCTTAAAGGTCAAATCTTTAAAGTCCTTTGAAACACACCACTTGTGTCTTGCAGGAAGCCCCAAAAAACACCTGGATTAGAGTCAGATGCACTTTGAAGCCGGTGTTGTTGCTGACTTTGCCTTTTTTTTTATTTAAGAAAAACAGCAAAGAAATCTTTTCTTTGGGGAGTTCTGAGCAAGATAGGGCAGTTGTTTTCCCTTCTCCTTATTTTTCAGGACACATTCTTTGCTCAACTTTTCTTCAGAGCAGGTCTTTCTTGTCTCTCAGACTTAGATGGACAGGTGTGGCACTTCCTGCTGTTTCATCGTTTTAAGTTATCTAAGCTGGATCTCTCTCCTTAATTTCAGATCTTGCCCTTGAGTTACACTGTTAGTCACTTACATATGTTCCCCACGCAGGTCTGAAAGCCAGCTGGACGCAGACCAGGAAAGCACTGCTGGTCCTGCTCCAGGAGTTTTCAGGACACCATTTCTCCAAGTGCTTTTGAAGCTTAATGGAAGCTCCATACATGAAACATTCAAACTTTGTTCTCTTTCAAAAGCTTCTTCACCTGACAGTGAAAAGCTCATTAGTGTATTCACAGTGCTAATGTTGTCCCAAAATGGCCACATTCCAACACAGTTGAGAGTATCCTTAAAAGCCAGAATATGAAAAAGACACTACTAAAAGCCTTCTGAACAAGAAAAGTCCTTCCTATTTTACCACATTTTTCAGTATCTCCAATCAAAGCAGCAGAACTGAAAAATGTATTTTTGTACACGGATTAAAAGCATATGCAGGCTCAGCATAAAACAGAAGCAATTCCTAATATTGAATTAACAACAGGACTTGGAATTCTATACTAATGATCTGTTATTGGAATGTTGGAAAGAGCTGATATAGAAGAGCACAAGCATGGGATTTATCAGACAGGATACATGTTTTGTAGTAACACTGTATTCCTGAGCCCTATTTAAAAAGGAGACCCATCTCTTTCTCGCCATCTCATTTCCTTCTCTACAGATCTTCAAAGGTCTGGAAAGGGTAGCACAGACAGCAGAATTAAGAAGCACAAACAGAATATAAAAGAAATAAATTGCTGAAGCCAATCAAGTTGCATCTGGTCCATGCCTAAGTACTATGTCAGGATCAGCTATATTCTTCACATAGTTGGTCTCAGGCCAGCTTGCACAGAGGCATCCAAAACTGGAAATTCCTAAACCACTCCAGGCAATCTGTTCCAGAGCCTCACTTGGTTTATTACCATTCAAGTGGCTTTTTCTTAGTTTCTAACTGGAAGCTTCCTGTTATTTCTATGACAGGTTTGGGCTTTCGACATCTGCCAGAACAGGGGGTTTCTGTGTCAAAGCTCTCCCAGAATAATCTCCTCCAATTTGGGAAGTGTGGGAATCAGTACAAACTTTCTGAAGCTTCAAAGGAGAACTTACAGTTTGAGACAAAGAAACCATATTATGCAATTAATCAAGTTAAAACCTGGCTTTCTTCTTCAGATTTCCAAAATTCACACAATTATCATAAAATGACTCATGCTTCATTTGGTTAGAGTATAAGACAGTCACTATTCTTTGAGGTAGTTCTGGGATTGGTGTTTTTGACTTCTTATTTTCAAGACTGTGAAGCTGAAATAACTGTGAGTTCCGTCATCCTCCTCTAAAAGATCTGTTCCAAATTATCTCTAATAGTGCCTGCAATTCACTGTCTCCTTAGGAACGTAGTATTCAATTTACTTGAGGTACATTGACATCTCTGATGTGTATCTGCCCAGATTGATGGAACAAGTTTAGACTTTACAATGACTATTGAATCAGACCAGTGCCCTTGCACTATAAATTTGAGTTCTGCTCTTGGCAGCTTTCTGAAAAACAACTACGCTCCTCCAGCACTGTGCAGAAGTTCCTTCTGAATGGAGACAGCACTGCATCATGATATTTCTTTCACAGAATAAAACATGTTCCTCCAAAATGCTTTACTATTCCTTGTGTTTAAAGTTTATCTTTTAGCAAAAACTCTTCTCTCCTGATGCAATTTCCCATTCAGTACATCAACATTAAAAAAAAAAAATCAATAAAAATGCTGGCTGCTAAATTCATGCTTTTCCCAACCAATCTCCTAAATTTCCACCTACCGTATTTCCATTAGCTCATACTTCTCTCTCACATTTCCTCATGTTATATTTGGCTTCACTAGCACAAGTAGTACTGGCCATATTTGTCTCTTCAGATCATGTTCTAAACCTCCACATCTGATAACAACCAACCTACACAATTTTTACAGTCTGATCTATATTGTTATTTACGCTGTACCCTAAACATTAATGTCACCTCCCAATATGTATTTTGAACTCATACATCACCCAGCTAATAACAAAATCAAGTAAAAAGGCAATCATTAATTGGAAGCTTCAATTACCAGTTTATTAACTCAAGAAAGTGTTTTGCTGCTAACTACTTTTGTCTGGGAGTTAATTGCAAGTGTCAATTGAAAAAAACAAAAAAGACAACAGATTTTATATAGATAGATTGTACTCTGACTCCTTGCAATCAACTTTTCACTTAACGTCTCAACCACGTTACAAACGTTCCATAAGAAATTCCTACACTTCTAACAGGTGCCTAACCAGAACCATGCATCATTGCCATTCCATTGCTTTAAGCATTCTAATATCCTATTGTTCTTGGTTTTCACCTTCGAAAACAACAGTCTACACAGAAAATTCACATTCTTCCTGCTTTTGTTGCACATGACAAAAATCACAAAAAAGAACAGCCCTTTTGGAATTTATCAATCAATAGAGTATTCTTCTTTGCAAACTACAAAAAACACCCTGTCCGATATCCTGGCACTACAGAGCTCCCAGTACAATCCCTGGAAGGAGAACAAACTCTCTGTGGCACGCTCAGCACAGTGAACGGATTTCCCCCTTCCTGCTCCCTTCCAGCTGTGATAAACACACACCAAAGCAAAGTCATACTCTAGAAAAAGGAAAACATAACAGAATAAAGTAGACTTGAACATCAATGATAAATCAAAAAGCTGTTCCAGTGTTACAGCAAGCAAACGGCATCGCGACAAAGATACCTACTGTACCAAAAAAAAATATTCTATAATGCTATAAAATCTTAAGGAACAGTGTTTGGGATTCCAATACAGAGTCTGCAGCTTTTTCTTTTTTTCCTTTTTTTTTTGTTTTTTTTTTTTACAGCTCTTGATGCAATGTTCCTCCAAAATGGACAAAGAGCTTATGTCGCTTACGTCTGGAATTAATTCACAAACACAGCCAGGCAGCTTAGCGAGTTTTAAAACAATTCCGTGTTCAGAATTTATGAAATGGATATCTCCAGTGGCACAAAACTAAGACGCGATTTGATATCCGACACATCACTGTCCTGTGATTGCTATTTTCTATAAATAAAATTATAAATAATATTCATGGAGATAGCTGAGCATTTACAGTAAATACTTGCATGACATCAGAATCCCTAGAAACAGTTGCAGCAAGCCAAGCATGTATGAAAAAATAACTACTTCGGTGTTTTTCAAAGGCTAAATTTAGCCTAGTGGAGATTATCTTCCTCTAGAGTCATCAGGAAGAGAATGCTCCCCTTAAAGGAACTGTTCAAATTTGGGAAAGAGCGTGAACCCTCTCTGCCCAACACAGCAAGTATCCTGCCAAGGCAAGCTGGAGAGAAGGGGTGGGATGGAGACTCTTTTCCCCAGGCACTGCCCATTCCCAGGCTAGGCTGGAAGCAGAACATGCCAGCATGCTTTGGAGAAAAGCAAACACATCCTGCCCCATCCTTACTTGGTCTGGGCAGAATCTCGGACAGGTCCACCTGGCAGCATGCAAGGCTAATTACCTCTCCCCAGACCCTAATAGGAGATTTTCGCATGGTATAGAGCTCCAAATTCTTGGCTTCCCACTGGATCCAGCCATATCTTCTCCCTCATCTTAGCAAAGCCTAAGGCAAGATTCAAGAGAAAGAGGATGTCAAAGACCTACAGGCTAAGTTGGCAATACCCTGGCAGGACAACAGTTACAGGTTTCCAGTGCAGACAAGACGACCAGAGCAGGGGAAAAGATGAGCAATGATGGGAAGGGATGATCTGGCTGCACTGGGACACAATTCATCTTGGTGATGCCTGCAGTTGTAAGTGCATATTAAGCACTCATCACATTTGTCATGTACAAGTTTACACATACCATGCACCAGACAGCCTCAACTCCTTCAGGAAAAAAAAAAAAAAAAGAGCAGTTTGAGAACCACTGATCCAGAGGGCAGTAGAAAACAAGTAAATACTTGAAAATAGCTTTTTTTTCCCCCTTCTTTGTTATGCCTTGCTGAAGGAGTTCATGAAAATGAATGCATTCGTCTCCATAATGAGACTATCCCTCATGCATACCCTGTTCGTGTAGGAGCCCCGCTTCTCCAGCTGCATGCAAGATAACCTATGGTTCTGATGTCTGTGAGGGGCTTTTTGGTTTGGGGGTGGAGGGAGGTGTACATCCCCAGTTTGACTTAGAGTATTATATATCTGGATAATATTTGAATCGGTAACACCATGAATATCAGGGAAATCTTTGAAATATTTATGTATGAACATCAACATTTTACACAATTTAATAAAGATGGAAACTTGCCATTCAGAGAATAACAAAATTGTGAGATACTTTTAAGTTAATGAACATAAAGAAACCAGGACTAAAACAGTTCTGACTTTTAACAAGCAGATTTCTGTGTGTTTTTCCTCTTGCATAGCTTTCCAATAAGTGTAGGTAAGCTTTTTGAAGGCTGTAGAACAGACTTGGGTAAAACACTGATATTTCCCATGCAGAACAGGCTGTGGCTAGAGAAAATATTAACATTATGGTTTGGGTTAAAGCCAGATGAAATTTACTTACTTCGTTGAGTACTAGTTACTGCCCACATTCAGAAATAATTTCCCAGCTAATTCTTTACTTGGTTATACATTTCTTCAGTATTTTTCATTGTATACTGAATTTTGTGAGCTACTGGAATTCTGCACATAGTCAGATTCAAGTATTCTAAAGTGTGCAAAAGAACTTCCAGGATTCAGCACAATGCTGGAAACTCAAGGTTACAACACCTTACAGCCAACACGGCATTGGTAAGAACTACAGAATGGAAGCAAAAAAAAATCCTACAAGATACCTGTGAGCAGGAAGAGAGAACAGCAAGTTTTTGTAAGGCTGCATAATTTAGAAATCAGTATACGGCTGCAGGCACACAATTAGTGAATTCAACCACTCTAACTTAAAGGCTTATGAAGGCACACTGCACATTTCAGCAAGACATTAAAAGCAAGAATCATATCAACAAAACTAAATACTATTTGACCAAATGCCTGCTTTTAATACATATATTCCAGAGATTCTGCCACCCTGCAGTCTTATACTGTAGCGCTTTCCTCCTCTAGCGCTGGTACTGCTATTCCAGATGCATCTTTGTTCACAGAATCATAGAATTACAGCAGCTAAAAGGGACCTCTAAAGATCAAGTCCAAGCCCTCAGCTAAAGCAGGCTCCATAGTGCAGGTTTGCACAGAACAGAGTCCAGATGGGTTTTGAATACCTCCAGAGGAGACTCTGCCACCTCTCTGTGCAGCTTGTTCCAGAGCTCCGTTCATCCTTCTGTAACAGCTACATAATCATTCATTTTCTCCTCCTTCATGGTGTCATTTTTTCCCTCTCAGTCCAAACAAGACATCAGCTATTATCTTTATATTAAAACAAACCATATCTGCCTCAGAGTCCATTGTACTTTCAGCCAAATGGCAGAATCTGAACCCCTGGTATCTCCCTGCAATATCTTGCTGCTTTGTTAAACACGAGAACAAAAACTTTTATTTGTGATCATTTTCCAAATCCTGTTCTTTCTGCCCTTACTTACCCAAGAATGCTATTAATCACTTGGCAGTACTGGAGGGAATTAGGTTTGAGTCATTTATCCCACTGAATTTCATGAACTCAAACCAAATCAACACTAAGTTTTGTCATCTCTCTATAGGGAAAGGGATACATTCAATATTCCATCTTTTCCTTGCTTGCATAGCTGTATTTCTCACTTTGGATGTGCTATTCTTTTGCTAATGTACTCTAATATCCTCTTCTAAAGATACTGCTGTAAATATCCCTCTCATCATTTCAACATGAGTTGATACAGACTCTTCTTCAAAAGGAAATGACTGATCTTCTTTCATGCCTTAAGAGTTTGCTGTTCGCTGTTCTTTTGCAATGGAAAGCCCCTCCAAAACATCCTAAAAACTCCCTAGATAGCCGATTTTGAGGCTGAGTACCCCCAAAAATCACTCACCAGAAGATTGCTACTATATCATAAATACTGCCTGTGACCTTCAGATGATCTCAATTTAAACTTTGCACTCTCAATTTTGCCATAAGACATGCCATATCTCCTTTTCATCACTGCACACGTAATTCATAGTACAGTAACATCTCCCACAACAAATTTAAATATTTACTAAGATTTTACAACCCATTTATGATCAAAGAATACGACTTAGTCATTTCAGAAAGAAAAATCATTGCTCAGGAACATTAAAGCTGGAGTTCTCATTATGTTTTGCTTACGACAATTTCTCCCACCAGGCTACAGAGGCAGCAATGAGTTTGCAGAAGAATTTAAAAAGGAGGACACAAACACACACAAAATTCAAAACAGAAGCAATAGAAAGTAATGGGTAAATACAAACAGAGATGTAGGACTGTACACTTTACTCAGGTATGTAACAGTACTTGAACATCAACTACCACCTAGATCTTACAGTCTAGGCAGCATCTGAGATAGATATTTTATCTGCATCTAAAAACAGAATTGACGTTTTCTAAATCAGAGACCAAAAAGAACTGAGCCATTTAATGCAGACATCAATATTTACAGTAGAAAATACTTTTTAGCCTTATATAATAAAAAAGTTTTGAATAGAAAGGCCTTTCATGTTGACATTTAAAGAAGCCAGGAAGGGTGAATTCTAAAGAACATACTACCTATATATAATAAAATATTTATAAGCCAAATGACAATTTAGGAAAAAAGGATAACAGTGCTTTACTGTTTGAAGTGATGTTTCAAACATGGAGGCTTGCAATGATCTGCACTCCACTGATGACAGAGTTCAATCTGCAACCTACCTACAGCATTTTCCACACTGCATCGCTGAACACACTTAAAAAAAACCACAAACAACACTGACAACTGCATGCTGCAGCTAATCAGATTTACCTTCAGTCTTGCCAATTTCCAGATGGAAGCTTAATGAGACATAAAAATACTGGAGATATTTCTGTTACTTTGAAAGAATTATTTTCCAATCCTTACCTTGAGAGCGCAGAAGATACAAGAATCTCCCATACATTTGTGCGTTGAGATTTGTCGGAAACTGCGTCGGAAAATGTCAAGGTGCCAAAGAACCTGAAACACAAAGAGGAGCACAGCTGGTTTTATGAATACAGAAAATAAAATACTGCATAAAGCTCTGACTAAAGCTGCACACACTAAACAATTCTAATAGTACATTAATCCCAATGAACATCACTTTTAACAGTGTGCCTTCTAGCCAACCGCAAGCTAACATTTTCATCTTTCTCAAGAACTGTACCACTTATATACAGAAAACTACAGCAGGATGCTGCCCTCAAATCCGTTTCATGTGCTTTGGACTGGACCCACATTGCTTTGTGCAGCAGTACCAAGCTGCAAAGCTGTGTAGAGCTGTAACAACCCTGAGATGCCCAGGTCAGCTCCTTGCATCCCTATTCCTCCTCCCCTTCAGCCTCAGCACTGTGAGCAGAAAGGGCAACCATCAGAAATGGAACACCAGCAGTGCGTGCATTAACAAGCTCCTGAATGTCAAAACAATAAACTGCAAAAAGCTCCTATGCCCAAATCCTGTCATTAGAAAGTACTTTTACACACTGTGATGACTGACAGATTTCTAACCCTAACCAGTGTGGACAGTTATACTTTTCTTTCAGGACAGGTTACTGAGGTGATGATCACAGCAACAGCACAAGGTAAGCTTGGCTGGAACAGCACCAAGCTTTGGATTAAGTTTCACTATCAAACCTGGGCAATCATATAAATTCTCATCTGCACAACAGTGCAGACCTGAGGTTTTTCACAGGCAGCTCCTCATGCTTGTTGCTGGCTGCTTCAGCAAGCAGTAAATGGGCTTTCCTGCCAGCCCTGCCCTCAGTCAGGAGGCAGAAGCCCACACTGAGAACAGCCCTGACCTGAATTGCACTGTGCCAGGCTCCAGGCAGAACGCAATGGCTCAGGCTGCCATGTGACTGACTGAACACTTTGTTAGCACCAACAGAGGGACCAAACATCTAACCAATTCATTTGTCCTGAGGAACTAACTAGAAAAACAGTATTCTGAAAAATAAAAAATTGTACTGTTTTCACAAAATGTAAAGTACCTATAACAATTTGTTAACAAGATCACAGCACCAAAATGCTACCTACAAAAACAACACTTTTAGGGCATATTTGATCTGTAAAGTTTCCCAGACTCTCAGAATTGTTCAGCTTATGTTTTTACTCAAACTCTTCCTGTACTTAAGAGCCTGGAAGGCAATATAAGTTTTTGGAGCAGCTGATTACATACAACATTCCTGAACAGCTACTGCAGGCTTCACAAAAAGAAGAAAAATACATTTAGGAACTAGTCCAGTTTATCAGTGTAATTGCCTTTGGAGCTTATCTTGAATATTTATAGAAATACTTAAAAGTAAAGAACAACAGCATTCAAGAGTCTCTCAGACTAACACTGATTAAAAAATTAAGACAAAAAACAGAAGTATATATATTATAAAATTATTAATATCCTGGGTTTTAAATAATGGTAACAAATATCAAGCTTTGGCCACAAGTATTTCTGGTATTCTCTTTCAGAAGAAAGCAATTTCTGAAGCGCACTGAAAACCAGGTTGCACACTTCTACCTTCCTGTACAGCACACAGTTGGCACTGGGCTCTACTTCAATCTGACCTCAGCTTAGTAACTTGGGATCAGGAGGCAGCCAGTGACTGCACCGTGTGGCTTAACAAAAGCAGTTAAAACACCACTGAAAAGTGCAATTTTTTGAGTTATTTACCTTCGTACCCAGTCCTGTACTTCCTGGCATACTAAAACTATGGAAGGTTACTAAAGTCTCCATTTGTATTACTTGCATCACCAGGACATCTCAAAGCCTGAAGCTAACAGAGAAGCTAACTGTGCCCACAAAAAGAAAGCTGCAGTGACACAGCCTGTGCTACCCAGTCAAGTCACTTGATGGGAATGAGACTGAGGGCTGAAACTCAAACAGATGCCCTGAATATGTAAACAGTGACAATACAAGTATAGAAGCCACCCCACTGCATTTTGACAGAGAATTGTTTCTTCTAGATAAAAAGTAAGTACTCCAGCATCTAAACTGCAAATCAGTAGTTAAACAGAAAATTGGACTGCATTAAAAGGTGTTTGTATAGGTGTTATCAACCCTTGACCTGGATTGAATCATCAAAAATAACTGATTTACTTTAAGGAGTAGACATAATTTAGATTAGAAGATTTAATGCAACGTTCTACTACACATTTTCATCTTTGGTTGACAGCTTACCAGTTTATGCAGACAGAAAGGATTCAAGTGTCAATGCACCTAGAAAAAACTGAAACTTACAGAAGCTTTTCTATAATGCAGTAAACATGCGTTTTCAAACTTAGTTTTATTTTATCTAGGCTTACAAACAATTATAAAGCCAAGCCTGACTGCAGTTGTTGCACATCACAGCCTAAGAAAGTATTGCAATCGACACAAAGAGGTGGCAGAAACTGTTTACAGTTTGTGTTCTCACCTGCAGAGCGCTGTTCAGGAAGCAACTGTTCTGCCCTGGTTCATTGCTGAGACCTTTACTGGGTGCTATCGAAGTTGTATTTCGTGGAGTAAGCATCCCTTGGACATTCCCTCGGCCCACAGAAAAGTAACTTCTTTTCCAAGACATCTTCCAGTTTAAGCTGTAGATCACGAAGGTCTTGGCTGGCAGAGTATTTTACTTGATCAGATCCTTCTTTTTCTTCACCAAAATTCAAAACTGGAACAACATCCAACCTTCAGCACGTTATAATTTAAATGGAATTTCTTCTTTCTTCAGGACAGCAGTAGTTTGTCCTTTTAAACCCAGCCCAGGATACTATTCATTTGATGCTTATGTATGCAAAAACTGCCTTTACAAGCAGCCACAAAGTTTGCAAAAGGGAAGGAATCCATGGTCTTACAAGTTCATCTGTTATGCTGCTGCTCCTTTTTCTAAGTGGGCAGTGGCTTCAGGGAACAAATAGCAGATTAAGGAAGTCCCAGAAATGCAAGAAGAAAAACCAACAACTAACTTTTCCCCCCACTACTCCCTCCAGAAAAACAGCTTCACTAATACTTTTATAATCCTCCTATTGAAGATGGGAAAAATCCAATTAGTGAGAGAGCAGAGAAACCAAAACCAAAACAAAACCTTCGCAGCTCTGTTTCAGTTATTTCTGTCTCGTGTGATGAAAGTGGCATTATCCTCACAGGAAAAAAAGCAGCAACTCCAGAACTTGAGAGCGAAGAGCTTGAGAGTAGCAAGGAGTCTCCGATACAGCTCCTCTAATTCTGCACACAATCTTTAGAAGTTTCTCCTCCTGATCCTCCTTTTGCAATTGGAATGCCCAGCCGTGCCAGAAAGCTTGAGAGAGAAAAATAATCAAAGGCTTGCGTCATTTAATTACTCTCTTGGCTTTGCGCTGTTCTGCCAAGACCAGCGTTGCCTCACCTCCCACAACACATAGAATCTTCTGAGACAATGAAAAAAAAACCAAAAACCAACAAACCTTCCTCCACCCAAAAAATAAAGCAAGGAGAACACAAAATTCTAGGAAAAGAATGCTAGAGAAAGGAGGGCAAGTGTGGTGGAAGAGTTAAGAAGAAAGTTAGATTTAAACAGAGAATAGAAAAACTAACATTTACATGAACTCCATGCCAGTTTTTACACACATCCTTTGCAATGCTTAAATGTCAAACTTCTTAAAGATCTCTTAGCGATTTGTGAAGTAGTGGGATGATAATATGAAGGTTAATAAACTGTTGATGCTAGAATTGGGACTTTGCACTGATCCTCAAATTGTGAGATGAGAAAGACACAGAGATTCCCAGCAGCTCAGAAGACAGAGCTGTCTTCAAACACAACACTCCCCGCATTTCCGTAATCAGAGACATTTATCTATAAAATTGACATTAATAGAATATGCCTCTTCCAAGAAATAGCGATGCTTCCGAAGGAGCGAAAAGAAACAGTGAACTGCTCTGCTCATCTCCTTCTCATCCTTCAAGAAATGTAAAAAGAATAAAAAAAAAAAGCAGCAGCATTTGTTGTAAGGAATTCATAGAAATGGGAACTACAAGAATTTATGGTAAAATATTTTTATTTCATGCAAGACCATTCCACCTCTTTACTGAGGATTATATAGTACTTCCCTGGTATCTCACCAACAAGATTTATGATTATCCCATTTTTGTAACAGGATAAAAACTGCATATAGCTTTTATGACCAGTATGGACAAGGCAAGTCTATTCCATGTGTTCTGAAGTAAAAGTTGCACTACAGTGTCACTACAAAACAGGCACATGGAGAATTCAAGCATCAGCAAAATAACTCGAAGATCAACTCCTTGTGAAGATGAAGATAACCTGGGTATCTGTGGAGGTACATTTTTCACCTTCCCCACAGTTACAATTTTTTCATCTTCTGTCAAAAAACAAAGAATTTCCTCATCATCCACAAATACGTTAAAGTAGTCCGATCCATTCCCTTCTAGTAACTTGTTTGTGCTTTCATTAATCTCATTTTGCAAATTTCAATGAAGGCTTTGTGTCGCTGTAAGGCAGGCAAACATCTATACAGAGATGAATATTCCTCATGGTTGCCAGTATGCCATGCAAAATGCTCAGATGTGCTTGGAAGCCTGCAGACACAGACCATTATCACGCCAGTCACACAGCATTCCTGAGCACTGAATGTATACAGGACTCGTTTCAAAGCATTTTCAGACTCAATCCCCTTTTCTTTGCTCAATCCTGTAAATGAATCACAAGCCAAACAAACTGTGTGAGGTAAGTAAGTTTCAGGCAGCAATGCAAGGATTTCTGTACACCGCTGCTTCTTGCAGTAGGTGCGGTAGCAAGAGATCAGAGCAGGACGCCACGAGGAACGAGCTGAGGCAGCAGACCCTGCACTAAGTCACAACAAGTCTCTGAACCATCACCTCTTTTCACAGTGCCGATGGGAAATAGAACCCAAAACACGTGCCAGATGGACAGGTGTGAGCAGCAGAGAGTAAACACTCAGTGGATTTCAAGTCCAAGACAAGATTCTGCTCCCAAAACGAGCTACAAAATTCTGAGCCAAGTTATCTCAGTTATTACAAGGTGAACACCTTTTTTCCCTATGGATTTCCATTGTCTTGCGACCAGAAATAGATGAGAGACTTATATTTTACCTATCATCACTAGGGGAGTACTGTGATGGTGGGGCTCTCACTGTGACCACACAACCTTTTTGCATTTGTAGAGAAAGGACTTCCTTTCCCAGGTTCCCATTTATAAACTCAGCCTGCTCCTTCAGCTAGATGGCCACTGCAGAGTTAAGAGAACAAAAAGCAAACTGTAATAATCCGTAACCACCAGTTAGACAAAAACAGATCTCTAGAGATAAATGGCAGCTTCACACTTTACCAAACACTAAAACTTGCCAACATTATACACAACTACAGGATGGAATCCTAATTCATATGAAACATACAATGAGACAACAGTCACACAGATTGTTTACAGACTCACTATGCCTCCGTTCTACCATAAAAACCACAAAAAGGATGACAAAACAAGCAGGAGAAAAGAACGTACGGAGAGAAACCAACTATTGAAATACTCTGCAGCTACCACCAGAAAGAAGCTAACTCCTACTTTAAAGGCACAGCATACCATTCCAATAAAGAAAGAAAGAAAACAAAGACACCTGAAGCAGCAGTGGCTGTAAGGGCACAGGCAGGAGGTGCTCCACCAACACACTGCTGCTCCCAGGCCAGGCGTGTGTGTCACAGACCCCAGCCGTAGTCGTGAAGCAAAACAAATTTGTTTTCTGAAGGGTAACCACTGTAACGTTCTCACGAAGAAAGTATGTGCTTCAGAGCACAGCATAACTAAGTGAGGAGACAACATCTTCGTGTATTATTTCTGAGTAAATAAATTTCTTAGACTTTAAAGATTCTTACCCTATTAAGAATCCATAGACACCAAGTATTTATTTTAATAAGACATAGAAAATTCCTATAATTGCATTGCTCATAGAGCTTCCCAGACTTCGGTAGCATTTTAATGTTAGGTCACAACAACTGCAGTTCCATACAGCTCCTGTACTGCAAAAATAAACAAAAAATAACATTCAAAACCTGTAGCTCCTGTATGTCCAAGTGCCATCTTGGCATGAGCTCAGAAAACACAGGCTGAAGTAAAAGAGAATGACGTTATCAGAGCTGAGAACACTGTTCATCCAGAACAGATATGATTCTCATGCTGAGTTCTACTATTACAGAAATAGGAGAGCAGGAGTGCCAGATGAAAAAGCATAAATGATGCTCTTGGTTCATTACTCCTAACATTATCTTAGAGACACAATGAACTAAGGCAGATAGCCCAAAAATTTTTAACGAACTTGAGCCTTGTCTATTGTCTGAAGAATGCTATTCACTGGAATAAGGTACCAAATTAATCTAGCCAATCTGATTAAATAATGCTAACTTCCTAATAATTCCTAAAAACATTGCCCTCACATAATAAAAATATTATAGTATAGAATAAATTAAGAACATATAACTCAAAAGTGGAAATTAAACATGCCAGATTTTCCCTCCAATTCAGCTAGTGCTCCTGCTGTTGTGAGCATCTTCCTTAGGGAGAGAGTGCTCCCAGCCCAGGCCCAGAGACTGCAGCAGATCACCCCCAGCCCTGCATTGCCTGGCAGTCGATCCCCACCCACTGCTGCTGGCCACAGCAGAGCTTTTGGTCTGAAGAGACCTGACAGTCTGCCCTTGGGACACCAGGGCATGCTGCTCTCACAGGCACACACCATCACACAGGAGTTCAGGCCCTGGCATATTCTCACATTCACTTGCTAAATCAATTATACCAACAGAACATCTCCAGCTGCATCCTTCATTCTCCAGTGAGATCCCACTATTATGCTTCACTTAAAGGGGAAAACTGTCATGATCCTCTTACTTGAGTCTCACGTCACTCCACACACTTTGGGCAATTGCTTGATGTGTCATTTCAGAGACAAAGCTGAAATAAAACAGCCTCTTAAGGAAAGGAGATGCTTCCATTTAGCTCCAGGTACAGCTGAAAGCACCAATGAAGTATTTATCACATTTAAATAAGAGCAGTGGTCCAGAACTTATTTTTAATTAGTTTTTATATTATCTGAAGAAAAGCACAAAACAAAGTAAATGCTTCAATAGTGTTTTTAGAAAATAATGGGCTCCTCATCCCCCATGTGCTCTAGAGTTGTGATAGGTAACTGATTACTGATGCTGAGAGTAAATTCCACTTTCTCATACAAAAACACCTCTGAAAGCCCAACCAGGTGAGAAATGGAAACCCACTTGTTTTGCTACAAGAGACTAGGCCAAGACAATGTCTTTTTTGTGCAGCTGCCTTCCAGCAGGGCCACCTGCCCTGATCCCATGGCTGCTGTCAGCCCAAGAGAGAGTTCCCACAGCTAAAAAGCTTGATAACACTTTCTCCATGTAATTGAAATTATGTTAAGTATTGGTTGATTTCTGCAGTTAAATATGATTTAATCAATGCAGATCTCATCAGTATTAAGACCATCATTTACAATTCAGACCTCAAAAAATATCTAGCTTTGCATCTCAGTTTAAGCTCAATCTTGGAGATGATAAAACAGAGGGACAGGAAAAGCTTTCATTATCCAATAGCCTTATGGCTGGTCAAAGCAAAGAGTGAACAGCACAGCAACCTTAAAGGTAAACATCCCTGACAGACATCAGCTGCCTCAGCACCAAGCAGGAGATGCTGTCCTCCAGAGCATCTCATCTCTGAGATTCACAGCTAGCTGGAAATATCGGGCAAATTTTTCCTTGCACACCTAGATGATAGACTCATTACTAGAAGGTATGTCAATTTCCATTCATTCCTATCTGCAAGAACTTTAACAGTGCACACGGGACGAGAAAAGTCTTTGCTTTCTGCATGCATTTTCCTCAGTCTTGATTGCTGTGCCAGATGAAAAAGTCTGTGATGCTTTTGCTGCTGAAGCTTACACCCACTTTTCAGCCTTCTGCTTAAAGGAATAATTACAAGGCTTTCTGCTAATTCTGCCTACTGGGTGGAGCACAGAACTGACAGCATGGCAGATTCCTGCAACATCCTCATACTGGTCTTGCTTATCTTTCATTCTGCTATTGCACAATTCCTATCTGCAAAGCTCTGTAGAAGTGCAGCAAAGCTCAGAGCATCCACATTAGAACCACATTAGAAAAAAGCCACCCAGAGTATGTGGAAGTTAGGAGAAACAGTCTGTAGGCATGACACCAAAGGGGAGAAAGCTTCTGGGAAGTGCCACTGCTCAAAGCCAAAAGATTGGCATTCCTCAGCTAGCAAACAGCTTATTGTTTCTCCAGCTTTCAGAGAGAAAACCCTTTCAAAAATGAATCAAGAGTATATGCTTGTACTGACTTCTCAGACTAGTAGATACAAGGGAAAAAGAAAAACAAACACTCAATGTTCCTGTCAGCAGCTCAGGCCAACAAGGGGTGTGGAGCCATTCTGCACAAACACACGAAAGCGAGACTGCAGGCTGCGGAGGTGAAACAGTTTTATGCTGCATGAAGGCAGTTTATTTCTTACTGCAAGCAGCAATGCTTGCAAATATTTCATCAAATTATAATGGTCTCTGTCTTAAAACAATGAAATGCCATGAACACTAATCTAATCTGAACCATTTGATTTTAAGCTTGACAGTCAGCCAAAGCTTTCCAAAGAGCATCTCTCTCTGCTAAAAAAAAAAAAAAAAAAGGTGGCAGAAAGCCACAGGCTTTGAACTGAGAATTGTCCAGTGGCAGCAGAGGGCCAGAAATCCTCTCCTGCAGTAGCTCGAAGGTAGTCCTCCTCTGCTTGTCCCCACCTGCCTGCAGGTGCTTCTGCAGGGTCACAGTGGCTCAGCTGTCACCTCCACAGCCCTGACCCAAAGCAGTACATCAGGCTGCTGGAATCTGTCTTTCATTCATTCCTACAGACAGACAAACTTCCGTTCATAACAGAAAAAATGTAATCTATCCCATATAGATATGGAGAGGGAAAAATAGGGCAGCCAGGTCTAGACTTTCCTAAAGTAGATAAGCAGTCCTAAAGTACCCAGAATTGGATCTCAAAAACTGGAAAAGCTGTTAAAAACCATCCCATAAAGAGCTCTATCATGGCAACTATTAAAAGGTGGGTTACAATACAAGTAAATAAATCCACAGCTGTGAATATCTAAAGCCAGCATTACAGGCTATCCTGATCAAATGCACCTCAACCTGCAAGATGACCTACAAGCTATGGGAGAGAAAGCAACTCTCTTATTAAGGACTACAGATTCTAAAAGCACTGTGTGGAATAATTGAACAATGACAAACAATGTCCCTGAACAAAGACAAACAATGAGATATGAGGTCATAACCAGAGACTCAAAGGCCGTGCTATTTGCTTTGTGTGGGCTTATTGCCAAAGCACACTTCACTCCCCAGATAAAACCTTTACTCATATCAAAGACGCCGTAATAATAACCAGTGATCTCATGCATCCCGATACCCCCAGCACGTGTGGGGCCTGGGCAGTTTGTGGGACCAGTGGCAGCCAGTGTCCAGGTAGTGCCTGCCCCTTCAGAAGGACCTTGTACCCCCTGCCACACAGCCCAAAGAAAGCATTACCTCAACAGCTTGCCTCTGACTCTGAGGTGGGAAGGAACAGACACACAGTTCAGAAAAGCCAACTAGACAGATGTCAACACTCCACAGTTGCCCAGCTCTGTATGACTGCTGTATGGTAATAAAACCACACACCTCAACACAGCTGTGCAGAAGAGGATTTCTGAAGCACATCTCCCGAAGATTTATATCACCTTCTATGCAAAATGCAAGTCTACTCTCCAAAGACTATCTGTATTAGGCTTGGTGCTGGACGTTTCTGAAGGGGAAGGGAAAACCATCTCTTTATTCCACTCCATATGGAATATGTGGAGTTAGGAAAAGTGCAGTTCAAATGTTAGGCAAGAGCTCAAAAGCAGTAGATCATCATCATTCAATCCTGTGTAACACAGAAAATCAGGACCAACAGAAATATAAGAGTTGTTAACCAGATGGTGAAATGGAAGGGTCAGTTTTTTCCTAGCAGATGCTGAGGCAACCTCCATCACCAGTTATTTCATTCCCCAGACTTCACTTACCTAGGCTTTCCAAGAAACCTCAAGACAAATTCAGCACTCAATTCAATCTCCAAATATAAACATTTTCCTTGCAAAATCCTGGATTTTACAGCCATCAGCCAGAGCAACAAGTTTTCAAGGCTCTTTTTCCTGTGGCACCTTTATTCAAAAGGAAATAATCCTGTTCCTATTCCAGTAACACTACTGACCTAAGAAAACAATTATTTTCTACTTTGGCATGCAAATTCTAGCCTAACAATGACTAAAGAGAGCCCAGAAGCTTTCAATAGCATTCAGTAGCATTCAGCATCATAATGCTTTATGACTGGCAACTTTAAACCTTAAATCCCTGCTGACATTCTTTTCCTGACCTTGCAGACTTTTTCTGTTTAACAGCATCCCCCAAAAAATGTGGAAAATTCAACCTCTTCTACAGCAACTACTGTGTAGTGACTATGAATTCTCCTGTCAGTCTCCATCCTTAAAGCAAAAGGCAATAGCTACCAATCCCAATTCACATGCTGTTCATATTACAGCACCACAAATCCCTCTACTTCACTAACCCGTGTCATTGTATTTCAATTTACTAACACTGCTAACAATGGAATGTCCAAATGCATAAACATCCACACAGAACAAAAAAGACAGATAGGCAAGAAATTTATTTTGCAGAGAAATAAACAAAGAAGAAAAATTCCAGCAACACTAACACTTGAATTTCAAAGGAAAGATAACACATAATATGCAAAGACATGATGAGAGCAGCAGTAGAGTTTGATCAAACAGACAGACAGCCTTCCAGCAGAAAATAGCCTTTCTAGTGATGTATTAAGAACCCAAAGTTAAACACCCCAGTGCACTTGTCCTTCTCCAGAAAGCAGACCTGATAGCACCCAAAGGCATTAGGAAAAAGTAGGAAGTAATTTCCTAAACCTCAGGATAGTTTGGGGTATTACAATAACACCCACAGCTCACTCACCTATTAATTCACTCATTTATTTTATCTATCCCTCTATCACCACTTAAACCAGGATGGCTTTTCACATTCTCTTTCTTACCAGACTAGTACCTTACCAATGTGCTGAACCAAAGCAGCATAGAGGAACTCATGAAAACAAAGCAGGAGCAGAGTGAAGAAAGAAAGAGCGATCAGCAATTCAAGCTCTTTAAACCTAAATGTCTAAACCTTTTTCCTTGGCTTGCTAAAATTGATGAGGAGTGCTTCTGCGCTGCACAGCATTATAGGGATTGGTATTTCTACATAAAAATATAAGACAATGCATCCAGCATCCACAACATGCTGCTTTTTCCTCTCTTTTTTTAAGCATTCATCTGTGCTGTACAGCTATAAATAACACTTCAGCAGAATCACGAGTATCCACACGCATGCATAAGCTCTTAACAATCTTAACTTGGTTTTAAGAGCATTATTTGTTAGTTTTGAGAAGTAAGCATAACTAACAAAAAGAAAAAACTCTTTTTTTTTTTGCTTGATTTTGCTTTGTATACAGATGCATTAGCTGCAAAATGCACTGAAGCTTTCAGAACTCAGGCAAAGAATACTTGAACATAACCCAAGAAACAGCTGAATCCAAACATCCTGTCTCTCTCAACAATGGACAACAACACATGGGAAGAGTTAAACAGGTTGGGAGAAATCATACCTTTATATGTTCCTATACCTTACCAACAGCCTGGAACAGCCAAGGAGGGGGAGTAGAAATCAAAGGCTGATTCATTGTTTTCTATAAAACCAGAAGACATGATTCACTGTTTGTTACAGAACTAGCATGAGAAAACATCTGATTGATGGATTTAATGGAAATTACAGAGGAAAAGACACTTTTTGCAAGCTGGTGACTTGTTCTCCCCTTTCTTAAACAGAAGGCAGAGACATAATCAAGCCCTAAAACTTTACATTAAGAACTTGTACAGCAGGCTCTGGTTCCCCTCTGGCAAACACAGCATTTACAATACACTGTCATAGCCTCTGCCCAAGGTTCCTGAATCCCAAGAGCACACCCAGTACTGTGCCCCTCCGCAGCTGCAGCCCCAGCCATCACAAAGCCCCATAAAGTAAACACCCACCTTCCACAGATCTATGTGTTATAAAGAAGAGAACAATAACACACGAATGCACAACAGCCCTGAGCTCAGGCTAAATATCAAATGCAGACAAAGCCAGGCCACAATTCCTGCAAATACAGAAAAGGAACTCATGTATAACAGGATGTGCAATTGCCTCCAGTGCCAGAAATTCTACTTTCACTGAGAAACCCCTTACAAATAGACAATTTATTTTGCCTAAGTTTTGACACTGCCAATTGAAATAAGATAATAAGTGGTCAATAAAAGATCTAAGCATTCTCACAATACACCTTTTCATCTATAAACATAATCATAACGCATTAAAAGCATGACCATCCTCCTAATTTAAATGGTTTCAAGCTCAGAGAGGGTAGATTAGGTTAGATATAAGGAAAAAGTATCTTGCAGTGAGGATGGTGAAGCACTGGAACAGGTTGCCTAGAGATGTGGTTGATGCCCCATACCTGGTGACTTCCAAAATGAGGCTGAATCAGGCCCTGGTTCTGGGCAGCCTGGTCTAGTGGTTGGCAACATTACCCATGGCAAGGGGGTTGAAACTAGATGATCTTTATGGTCCTTTTCAACCCAGGCCATTCTATGATCCCACAAACCAGATCAAGCTGTGCACATCCCTGTTCATTGCAGGGGAGCTGGACTAGATGATCTTCAAAGGTCCCTTCCATATCTACACATTCTATGATTATAATGGAGGACAAACCGGACCATACCACCCACACTTTTAAACAAATGTCTGTACTGTCATAAACATTCTGCAAAAGGTGCTATAATAACTACACTAGAAGACAAAAACTCCTGACATTGACTTCTCAAGCAGTTGGAAAAAGCAACCAAAAAAAAAACCACAAAAAACAAAACCAGTTCAATTTATTTCATTGTGTGAAATTTGCAGTAGGAGGTTAAAAACAGGCAAAAGGTATTTTCTTTAACTTTCATATACAATATATTAGTAAGACATGCATTTCAGGAAATAAAACATTACATAAAAGGCACAGGACACACAAACGGAGGTTTTATGCGAGCAAAGCAGATTGTATTCCATAAGGAAGTTTTCAGAGATACAATTCCTTTATTTTATGTTAGAACAGAAAGCAAGGTGAAGCTGTTAGCTTCTGATACAAACTTGGACAAAATTGATGTCCTTCAATATAAAATCTGAACTCAAATTTATAACACAATTTTTTAAAGATCATTTGTATCAGCCTTCACAGAAGCTATTATTAGGCAACTACTTCCATGCTAGTTTTATAAACTTACACAACTCTTTAATTACAGACTTTTATACCTTAAAATCTTGGTATTTGCTGAAGGAAAAAAAAATAAAAAAAGCAGTTGATTCTATAAAATGCAAAAGCCATTATACAACTACTTTGTATCAAATATAGTTATGAAGATATTACTTCATGAAGATATTATTCATGAAGATATTACTGTCTTCATTTGGAAAGGTTACTCCATCCTCACCAGAGAAATACTGGGAAACTACCAAATATAAAAAGGATTATTTTGTGTCCTGCTGTGGCCTGAAGAGATCCACAAAGCATGAAAGAGATTCTTGTTAAGTACAAACAGGCTCTGTCCTAACGGGTCACAGAAGCAGAAGCTCTGCAAATGTGCTATAACACAAGCTGAACAGACTGGTTGGGTGTTGGGGAAAGTAAAAGAAGAATGATGCCAACAGCCTTGATTTATTTTTGCTCTGCCTGGTGATGAAACGACACTACTGAGTGGCACCAGAAGCTTCTTTCAAAATAAACAGAAAGTGCTCAAGAGGAGGTACGCATCACCAAAGTCATCTCTGCACATTATTTGCAGATTGCTCACTGGCAGGAGAGTGTGAAGATGCAGTTCAAGAAGTTCCTTCCTTGCAATTGAAAGAAGCTTGTGAAATATTAAAACAGAATTCTGTAGGTGTCCTAAGAAGTTAAAACATTTTTAACCAGCTGGTACACACAGAGAGAAAAACATCTTTAAGTATTTTTTTTATTGTTATTATTTTCAAACAGTGAAAAAGAGCACTTGTGAAGGAAGATCCTCATCCTTCTGCACCAAAAAGCAAGGCCTGGCCCAACAGCACCACCCCTCGGTGGTGGCAACAAGTTTTTAAGCCACTCACTTCTACATTGAAAGAGTAGCTAGAGGAAACAGAAGCCTTGCTGAGCTTCAGAAAGATTTCACCCTTGGCTCTATGTAAAAGGATGCTTACCTTAAGAGATTTAGTTTAAATTATTTCAGTAGTGTTCAGCAATTTCAGCACTGCTGTGGGTTTTAATTTTACTGAAAAGCAAGTAGTTACTTTTGTCATGTCCGGAGACTGATTGCACACCAATGGGTGAAAGTACTTGTGAAACTACAGACAAGGGCTATTTGGCTGAAACCTTGTAACATTCCAGTGACCATATTATGCACACAGGATTACTTTTTTTCTAGCTTAGTACAACTCTAGGACTACGTGCTGAGTTTTTTTGTTTTGTTTTGTTTTACCCTTGTAGAGTGAAGCACCCAGCCCAAACTGGTGTCTTGTGCTCCTCCACAGCACCCCAGGGAATGAAGTCGGGGGGCTGAAACAGAGACTATGGGGAAAGGGCTCGGGCAAGACAATGACAACAGCTTGAAGGGCACTTCTGCTCCATCCTACACAGCAAGGGGTGGGGATCTTGCTGGTCTCCGGATGACATTGTTTACATAAGTGTATACTTTCTTGCTTCTGACTACAGCTGGAATCCCCTATAAGCCCTGTAAGAGCATCGCTGTGCCATTCAGCACCCTCAGGGGCATGGATATAGCCCTGCCCCACCTCAGGAAGATGCCATGGAGGGCTCCAGGGCCCACAGCTACTACAGGCCAGAGAGAGGACCAAGCTGGCCTCAGACACAACACAGTTTCTGCCAGACTTATGAGGCCCCTCAGTGACTGACAGACTGGGAAGCAGAATCTCAGCAGGCAACAGGAAAGCTGCACACAAGTATAGCTCTGTTTTGCCTTCCCTGGTTCTCAGGAATTTTCACTTTTAAAGACCACTAGATTTATACCTAGTTCTTACTTAAAATTGATCTTTGCTGATGTTAAAACCGTTTAGGGGGCCCTCCACAGGAGAAGGCTCAGGCATCTCCAACCTGCAGAGGACCCCATTTCCTGCTACAGCAACCGACGGCCGTTTGTAGGGCCTGCTTCTTCCCACAGCCCCTGGGAAGGCTGCCCAGAGCCGGGCCCTCTGCCTTACAGCCCAACCCACGCTGCCCACACCTCCTCCTGCTAAATCCTGTCAGAGCAAGAGCGCTCCATGCGCTCCAGGCCCAGGTCTCCAAGCATTCTTACACAGAACAATGCAACTTGTTTTCCCCAGAAACCTCCAGACAATACACTGGCAACACGGAAAGCTGCTGAAGGGACACAACTCTCACACGTTCCAGAACAGGGCGTGAGGAAGATTAGCAGCTTGGTACAAGAACAAGCACAGATCCAGAACATCAGCAAGACAGAAAAACAAACAAACAACAAAAAAACAACCAACAAAAAACTAGATTTTGTCCTGTAATTCCTCTCCCTTGGAATAAGCAGCCTTCACAGAACTATTCTCTGACATGCGGAAAAGCAACACAACAGCTATCCTTACTGAGAAGGCATTAACATACTGTAATATTTTCAGTCACTGCATTACACCACAAGAAATGCTTTGTTAAGAAATCCCAGATACTGTGTTCTCTTTCAATACCAGAAGAATGCGTTCAGACACACTGCTACTTAATATTATTCTTCTTATTATCCATTGCTTAACCAGAATTACAACATATCCCTCTTCCCCACACACACACCTGTAAGGGAAACAGGAAAAAAAATAAGATTCTGTCCAGATTAAGAGCCTGTGCATCCTTCCTCTGATTAATAAATCATACACACATGTGCATGCACACGCAACCAAGTGGCTGACCTGGAAAAATCTTACACTTCTGGTCAATCAGGATGAAGTCACTGCATTTGAAGCAAAACTATTCTGAGCTTAATCCAAAAATGTGTGATGTTGGGTATGTTTTCTCTATTGGCTTGGAGGAAATTCTTCCGCTTTTTTTTCCCCCCATTTCCCTCAAGTTCCTCAATTCCAATACTCTGTGGTGATCGAGGTACTCACTGGTTAGGACAGGAACCAAAATCTTCTGCAATAAAGAGCTGGTTTAAATTTGAAGAAAAACATGGAATTACACATGCATTAACAGATCAGTCAAAACATTCCTATCATCCAAAATACGAAAGCCTGAAAAAGATGAAACTGGAAAATGTGTGAAACAGCATAGCTGTGACATGCAAGTCTCTGGAAGAAGTAATCTCAGAACTCACATCTGTGACAATTCCCAGGAGTAACAGCAACTGATTAACATCACTTGGCTCTTAGTAGAGCTGAAAACCATGTCATACTCCAACACGTTCCCACACAAGCATTTGTTCCAGTTCCCTTCATTTTGCTCCCCAATTACTCAAATTCTACTATTTCTCTTGTATAAAACTAGGTTGCTTCTATTTATTCAGAAGCATAACATGAGCATAATTTGCTCTCACTCAATGAAATATTCCACCCTCCTGTAGTGCCCCACTCTTCCTGCATTCACTTCTTTAGATCTGCACAACCTTGACATGCCCATTTCTAAGCACAGTAGTAAATCTGGCCCCGTGTTTGATGACAGCCTGCACCAGACATTATGTTTTAAAGCAAGGGCTCCTGTTGCATCTCCGTAGGAGAAGATGGAAACATACCAAAAACATCTACAAAATCATTCTGTTATCCTCCAAATCGTTCCTTTCCTGCCAAGCATAGAAAAGCTCAGCAGTTAGGCAGCAGGTGTGCCAAAACCATTGTTCATCCTGACAGCCACCACAGTATGTTTCCTTTTCTCCTCTACTTGTTTATCATGTTTCTCTGGCCTTACACTGGGAACTCTCTAAACAGTGCTTAGCTTGCTTTGTTTTGTAAGACACAAAACACTGACAGTGACTTGAACCTGTAGGTATTAACTGTGTTACAAATGAGCAACTTTAAGAAATGCATAAAACACCATGTCCACAACACATTGGAATTAAAGCATGGGATTCTTGAAATGAAAGGCTTTTTTATTTGTGGCTAATAAAAAAAAAAAAGACAATTAGCAACAAAAAGGTTCCCAAGGCTTCTGGACCTCCCACGTTGTACAGCATGCTACCAAGACAGACCCATTGAACCTTCTAATAGCAGATGAATACAAGCAGCTTTCTGGCATTTTAGTTCAGCATGCAAATTATCAGATGGGCTGGGCCATCCCTCTGTCCTCCTCTCAGGAGCATTCCACATTCAGCAGATACCAGGCAATGAAAATCTGACCTTGCATCAAGCACAAGTTCATGCCCGCCTTCCTGCACAATGAACCAGACAGAGGTCGTGATGCAGCGCTCTTGCTATCAGCAGGACGGGCAATTTCTGAGGGTGATGTTTTACACATACAAATGAACCAGAAATCAAACTGCCACTAAAGCAGGGAGGACACTTTCCTCCCCATTCCAGTGCTCTCACGCAGTCTGTCAACATCCCTGCCTTTGGCCCACAGAAGCAAATTCAGCTCACAAAATTAGTACTTGGGGTGGGGGGATGGGAAAAGGGACAAGAAGGGCTTGCCTTATTTCCTGCTTATTAGCGAGCTGAATTAACTTACCAAGAAATCAGAGCTGGGGAAAGGAGAAGCGAACAGCAAGGCAGGAGCACGGGCTTCCTCCCAGCTCTGCATCGGCTGCACACACCCAGCTGAGTTCCACCTACAGCTATGTCCCATGTCAGATACCAGAACATGCAGAGATTACAGAAAACGTATTCCTTCAAAAAAATCTGGAAAGCACAGAATGTGTTTATCACACAGAATGAAGAGCAGTAGAGATGATATGTTGATTCTTTTCTGTTTTCCTTTTTTTCCTTCTGATGGCAGATTCTAGAACTGGATTTATCACTCTGTAGAATTCAAGCCTCTGTTTACTATCACCAAATGCACATTAACAGTTTGTGACTTGCCCAAATTTACAGATTTAAAGACGTACATCATGCTAAGCTGCAGCAGTGAGAGCTATAGAACAGTTACGGTACCCTTCCAAAATTCACGCAATAATTACTATTTATTTTGGAAAAAGAACACTTTACAAAAGGCAGGGAATCAGGAAACCAGCCAAAACATGTCCTTATTTTCTCAAGTGAACATGTTATAAGTAATTTGTAAAGCTATACATATATGTAATACCTAATTTCATCATCATATTTCTTTCAAATAGAATTCAAGGTAACAAGTAGAAGGAAACAAAACTGCATCTCTATCATGTCTAAAAAAAACAACAAAGCAGTCTTAAGAGGTTCTAATACAGTATACTATAAAACAACAAGGATGGAAAATGAATTGTCAGTATCTACTTCGGTTGTTGCACAAACATCAAGGTGAAAAGAGACTCTGACTGGCTTAATCTCTGCACTCATTATGGACAGCAACAGTCAGTAGCAGCTCTGGTATGACTGACAGAAGGAAACTTGTGGCTTGGAAAGTGCATTTCAGACAGGCAGAAGAACATATGTAACATGTACACACATGAAACAATGTAATAAAGGAGAAACCAAACAGGCAAAAGTAGATTAAGAACAAACTGAAACAACACTATTTCTTTGCACCTTTGAAGGACAACACATACTGAAAAGTACGATTTTCTGCCTTTCATTACAACGTACAGAACTGCTATGAGAACTCAGATTTAATTAAAAAAATAAAATACTGTCACAGCAGTTGCAACACTGAATTCAAACAACTGGCTTAAAAATTACTAGGACCTACCTTTAGGAGTCAGTTTCTAATGCATAAACTCCATATTGGTATTGCAACAAAAGCTGGAGATCAGAGCAGGCTGAAAAAACTCTCAGAGGACACTGTATTAGAGAAACTGTTCTGAGTAACACTATTGCATGGAAAAATTATTTAGGGGAGGAGGAAAGAACTGGAAGAGTGTGGGAGGGGACGACCTGCAGATGCAAACAATAGGAAGCTGTTCAAAAACCAAGGGCCTCCCTTAACACAGGAAAGCCTAATCTGAGAAGCACTGCCTCCCAGCTGCCACCTACCAGGCAGGCAGCTCTGCCAACAGAGATAAGGCCAGACAGGGCCTTATCCTGCTTACCAACAACTTACTTGGGAAAAAGAGCAACCGAAGAGGGGAAAGTGTCTAAGACCTTTCAGAAAAGGGACCCAGTTTGGAGAGGCAGGCAAGCCAGACTGCAACAAAGTACCTCTTTTTACATTGCAAGGCAGGGCTCATCTCCTAAGAGTGGGACAAGCAAACTGGAGAGGTTCCTCTCAATTGTTTAGTTAAACACGAAGGATGTTGTCTCATGGGAGGAGTTGATACCCAGGAATGACATGTAACCATTGAACAGAACAATTGAGAAGACTTGAAAAGATTGCATCAGTTTTGATCTGGTTTAGAGTGCTGTGGCTGCAACACAAACATAAAATCAGTTTTTCAAAGAATGATTACTAACACAATTCCTGGAATCATCCTGTATATCTCAAAGCCTGTAATGCCAATCAAGAGGGAAAAAAAAAAACTTGCCCAGAAAAATAGCTTCCAATCCCTGACCCTGCCATAAGCTCAGTCATTTAAGCTTCAAAGCAGCACTACTTACACAGTTATTCTCACACTCTCACAGCATAACTCCTGGGACAGCAGTGCCATCCACACTCAGCATCAATTTCTTCCTCCAACACGGTCACGTTCACAGCCCAGACAGGGGGAATTACAGCGTATAGCCAAGACCAAAATAACTTTAAAGAAAACTCTGGTTATGTTATGAAAAACAATGCATCCCATTGTCTTTCTGTCCTAGCACAACGTAATGCTAACAAACAGAATCAGATTGAAATATAATAATGCTTTGGACCATACAAGGTACTGAAGATACTATCCCCACCGGGACCATTTACCTAATAGAAACAAACAATGTAAAAAGGAAACAGTTAGAATACAATTAAATTCTTCTGCCTTAAAAATAGCCCAGTCTTGCAGGACAGAAGGGGCTGAGCCAAGTTTTAACCATGTCTGTCCAATATAACGAAATTTGGTCAGATAGAAACAGGAGTAAGAGCAAGAAAAAAAAAATATAAAGCATAATACTCTAAATTGTATTTTACCTTGTGACACGTGTACTTCCTCCTGCAAGTTTTAGATACATATATGCTTATCTTGCATCAAATAATTTTTTGAAACATCCTAACAGTAGCAGAATTGTGAAAAAAACCAACACAGTGCAATACTGACTAATCATGCTGGGCTCCAAATCTGTTCTACAGCTACGCATGGTTAAAGCAACATGTTGACTCCACAGCACTCTTTCCTCAGTTTCTTTTAGCTATAACAGACCACAAACACAGTTCACAATACCAGCGCAGACCTCTTTCAGGCAAGGGCAATATGCCAGTCCTCACTTTTACCATACATGAAGAATGACAGTCTCCCAGGCGTCCTGCACCATTACTTGGACCTGCAAGTGTCCTTTCAAATATCAGTATCAAGTCTTACCAGCAGTCAGCAACCGATCTGTTTAAGTGGCACTATGTCCAGGGCTCAAGTTGGCAAGCATCCTTGCCAGAAAACACTGGTCTCTATGTCCCCTTTCCTCCTTGTTACTCCGCAGGAGGAAGCATTTGCCTATTCCTCCTCAGGCCACAAGGACCCACGTGACTGCCTATTTCTTTGCTGAGGAGAAGTGGGCCAGCAGTCCTGTTCAGGAGCACTGAAATCAGTAATAGTGAGGGGTTTGTGGTACAGTCTTTACAAATTTGTTTCAGCCTCAGTTCCCATCATTTCAGAACTCCCTTCTCAGCTTTTTACTAAAATGCAAGTGACCAAACACTCACGTAACAGCTGGAGCTGTAGATCAAGTTGTGGCTATTCCAAACACCTGCTTTTAGGCCCTGTCCTGTAGCACACGGATAGCAGGAACTAGCAGTTACCTGCCTAAACTATCCCCAGCTCTTCAATGCTTAGTGACCAAAGAAAGCATTAATAGAAGCTCTCTTTAAAGCAAGTTCTGAATTTTAAAACTAAACTAAAGGTTTAGAACTCACACAGCATTAAAGGAGAGGTAGGGATTTTTGTACTAGAACAAGTCCCGCTGCACCAGGCAGAAAACAAGGCTCCGCTCCCTGCCACCAAAAAGCAAACAGCTGGGGCAGCAAGCAGTGCTCCACGCCCCAGCAGAAGCCAAAGAACATGTCCTGAGCTGGGACACAAGAGCACCGCTGAGCTTACAGAAGGGCTGTGCCAAACACACCAGCTAAGCATCTGACTCACTCCCACCAAACTAAGAAAGAATTAACAGCAATTACCACATTTCTGCATAAAATAGGAAGAAAAAAAAAAGTGTTTCCACTCCTCCAACATCATCATTTCACCCAAATTAGGATAATATAAGCAAGTCCCAAACATCTCTGGTCAAGCACAGCTGCCCTTAGGGCTACAAAGAGCTAATAGCAACGCTAGCAATTATGCAGTCATCCACAGTTGCCTCTGACTGTATCAAGGCAAGAAAACCAGGCAAGATGATAAAGCAACAGAAACAAACAAGGACTCTCTCTCTCTCTCTCTCTCTCCATTCCTTGCTTTTGTTTTGCTATAAAGATCAGTAATTTGAGGAGCAAACATATTTTCAGACAACCCTATCTAGCAGCGCATATGCCTACAGAACACATTCACAGTTGGCAAGATAAACAGACTCTGCCTAAGAAAGTGAGAAAAGCATATGTTTAAAAAAAACAATCTGAAGAAACAAAGTACAGATGATAGAGCTGCAGTGACCACTCTTAATACTGACAACAGTTGAACATCTGCAAAGTCATATGATTTCAGCTTCCTTCTGCCATCACAGATCATGCAGCTTCCTACACGTAAAGATGATACTAGCCATTCCATTCACCCCTGAATAGTTTTCCACCATAGCAATCCCCCTCAGAGCTTTAAATGTCAGCACATTTATTGTAATTTAAACAACATTAGTATAGCTACATGGAGAAATGTGTCAGGAACAAATGATTTGGGGTGAATGCCATGCCACACTGAAAATGTAGTTTCTGACTGAGATGGCTCCTGTCCTCCTTTCACAGCTTGCTTACTTCTGTTCTCATGCACTGCTCTGCTTTGCAGATAGCAGCCTGTGTAGGACCACATGACAAATTGCTTCACGAGATCAATCTGGGTTAAAAATAAAAAGAAGATAAAAAAAACAAAGGGGGCTGTTTTCATAGCTTCAGTTATTCAAAATCCAGAAGAGTCCTACAGCAAGCAGTTCTAACCGACACAACCAAGACTAGAAAACTGCATGGAGTACAATGACAGAGAAATAGTAGATGGGGCGGCTTCTCCTACCACCTTTGCTACCAAAGCCAAGGTACTGAGTTTTAATTCTTTGCATAGGTAACTCACAGTGTGTTTTATGACACAACTGTGCCAACCTAACAGCTGCTTCCAGGGCGGGTCCGTTCCCATCATGTGCCCCTTCTGCTTCCTTAACACTTGTGCATGGCAGCCCATGAAACAGCTGGTACAGAAAGAGCAACTGGCAAAAAAAAAACAAAAACAACTCCGTCAAAGGAAAGATCCCTTTTTTCATCATCTAGCTCACTCAGAATGCAGAAAAGCCAGCTTGGAAAGCATTGGCCTGAAGTCAAATTTCCTTACTTAAACAGCAAGGTCGCCCCTCAACCTGCATTCAGATGCCTGTATGGCAATCAGACTGAAGGTGTGGCCTCACACAACTGTGAGATACACCAGACTGTCCACCTGTTGGCTCTCCCCAGCCTCGTGCTTCCACCGCAGGGAGCTCTGAGCCCAGCCCGGTGAGCCACCCTCGCACGGCAAGCCAGCGTGGCACCACCTGAGCAAGGGGAGCATCCTGGGAGCCCTTTCCTGAAGGACTTCTTAACACAGCCATAGCAGAGCTGTGGCAGATAAGTACTTTGCTGCACTCTAGGGAAGACCAGGTCAGAATAACCATTGTAAACGAAACCCTCAATTAACCGTTCCTAGCTTCCTTGTAAGCAAGCCAGTGGGTTTTGTTTGTTTTTACTTCCAATGTATCTCTTGGAATTTCAATAAGTCTGATTATCCCCTTCACTGAAAAATGTTGAGGTCAAGGTAATTAATTCTGAGGACACACAGCAGCAACCACCAACGAATTTTAAATGCCTTTTGGAGGATTGGGAGGAGGGCTGGCTGAGGAGAGCAGCTACTCCTCCCCACTTCTGCTGCAGTTCTCAAGAAGAGGGGAAAAGACCACCACCACCAACAAAAAAAAACCACAACACAACCTAATAACAGTCTAACACACTTTAGGGCAACGTGTTAAAAAAATATTAGGCAAACACATATGCTGTACTCAGCTGACCTCCTCCACATGGCAGGACAACTGCTTCAGAACCGTCTGGAGGGAAAGAAAAGAAAAAGCAGGGCACAATACACTCCGTCAGACACAGCCTGCAAGCAAACGGAGCTGCTGATGAACTAATGAAAACCTATCCTGCTTTCTTCCTTGTCATCTGAGCAATTCTTTTAGGAAAATCAAATTACCTAGAGCCGTTAAAGTCACTTGTAAATCACAAGATGAACTAAGAGCTCTTTTACCGTTTCTAAGTATTTCTAATGAATCAAACATACAATCGCTTTGGTAGTGATGAACAAGGAATCAGAGTTTTCAAGACCATGTGTTCTACAAAGCCTGGTTAACACACATCCATACTGTTGACGCCACTCCACTTTCCTTCAGGCTCCCAGCTGCTCACCCCAGCCCTCACACAGCCCACTCCCAGGCAGCCCCACAGGGCCAGAGCAGCAGGGCCAGGGAAGGCATCCAATGGGAACACAACAGCCCAAAGGAGACTTTCCTCAGATCTGCTCTTCAGTGCTCTCCGTGTAGCCCTACAAGTATTTGTGCAGGATGCCTCAGCGTGGCAGTGCCAGTTACATTATTTGAAGAACAACAGCCTGCAGTCTAAATCAAAATCTCAACTGGCTTCAAAAATCTTCCTGAGAGCATCAAACCAAAAGAATTCCTTGGTAAACAAAGCCCAGTCACTGGCTAGCAAGAGCACTATCACTGTGATTCCATGGTGAAAGCTTAAGGTTTGATAAATGAATCTGGCCCATTTACAACTCTACCTGTAAAAACAGCTTGCATACAGTCCACATTCTCCACGTCTTCTTTCTTACGTATGTTTGGGAGGTGCAGAGGTACTCACTGACCCCAGCCTTCCTTTTAGCAGTGACTGGCAGTGCTTCACAGTAGCTGCAGCACAGGGAGGTGTGAAAGGCCACCAACAGCCAGAGTGCAACGCTTACAGAAACACTGGCAGAAACCAAACCCACTCTGCATCAAAGAGGGACCTCACAAATACCACAGATAACTGCATTCTTGTTGGCACAAGAAGAGCAACTCTATTACGTGCTTATTCCAAGTGGCAGCAAAACACAGGTGTTGCACAAATCCAGCCTTGGTTTCGTGATTTCTACCTCAGTACATGAATCAGATCCAAAGCAACAGTTCATAAATATCCTACCTAAAAAGAGAAGATAAAAGGCCTTCCTGACTACCAGCACTGTGCAAAGTTACAGATGCCTGTTAACCAAGCCATTATTGATTCTCAATCAAAACACAAATCCTTCAAATGAGTGTGATTTGGGGTCATTCCAAAGCCACAGAGAGGTCTTCTGTTGCCTGCACAGGTGAAACATAACAACTACTGGTTTACAACCCACAAGACATAGCATAACATCTGTTATCTCATAAAAGGCTGTGGATGCCCCGTCCCTGGAGGTGTTCAAGGTCAGATTGGATGGGGCCCTGGGCAGCCTGGTCTAGTAATAAATGTGAAGGTTGCAGGCGGGGGGGTGGAGATTCATGATCCTTGAGGTCCCTTCCAACCCTGGCCATTCTGCGATTCTGTGAAAAGGAATCCACTGTGGCTTAAAATACAACCCTGAGACATTCAGGAATTCACTTACAGTTTGACTAAGTCAGGAATCAGGAAAGTAATTTTCCTCACATAAAGCAGACACGGCACTGATCAGTGTAACTAGAACAATCACTCCATATCTACTTTTCCCAATCATTACAGAAGCTTGTGGCAAAAACCTATGATACCCAAACTATAATCCTTCCTATACTAAGACCTCTGCAATTGTGTGCTGCTTGACTAGGCTTGCAAAACGTCTTAAGAAAGACAATTATGCAAGATTGCTTCAGCACCTGTATCAACTTAAGTGATGCTTTCAAGCTCTCATCTGACAAAAAAAGGAGATGACAGGTTGGAGGTGGAAAATTCACTTTAGAAACTTAGTTACGTCTATATGACACCAAAAGTAAAAGTAAGACCACCAGCAAATTCTCCTTACTCATATTAACTTCTAGTTTTTCTAGTTTCTAGTTATTTTAGTTTCTAGGCTTTGCTAGTTTACTTTTGTATCAATTTAGCAACAGAAAAAAGATCACAAAACTGTAGTTAGGAAGAAGGTAAAGAGACTCATAACATTTTATCTTGCATCATTTTAAATTTCCTGCCCTAATTATTTTCCTGTGCCTTATTTTTAGCGTCTGTCCTACAGTTGAACCGTGGCAGATTGACACGCAGTTGGGATGTATAGCACAGAACTCCCAAGAGCACTAAAATCCATAGCATGATATTGATGGGCAGAAAAGAAAAGTCAATGACACAGGCAATTTCAGGAACTACCCTAATCAATGAATACATATATTATTTAATATATATAAATATTTTAAAACCAATTTTAAATTTGCAATTAATTAAAATGATTCATCTATTAAAAAAATAAATAAAAAGCTACTATAAAGAGAAGCAACAGCATTTCTATAATTACCTTTCTTTCCACCTTGAAGCGTTTTCTATATTCCATTAGAACAGCCTCTATTCCTTTAATTTGCTCTACAATCTTGTACATCTACAAATGCTGCTGCAGAAGTCTAGAATCCAGTGACTCTTCCAATTTTATATATACAACCACTCACAGGCACGTTTGTTTCAGAGCTAGCAAAATGAAAATGGCTTAACATAGTGAAATATCACCAAGCATTAAAGCAACAATTTTAGGGAGGACAGAAACAGCTGACTCCCTCTAGAAGAAACAATGAGCCACTCACCAAAATTCCACAGAAAGCCACATCCATCATAATAATAGGAGCTACAGTGATAAAACACACCTAGTTAAGGAGATTTTCAGGTAGAAAAGTAATTGAGCAGATTTCACTCAGCAGCTTAATCCTGATGTGCCCCGGAGGACTTATCTGTTCACCTTTGTCTGGCATCCTAAAGCTGCATCTTCTCTTCAGACTACAAATCTGCTCCTGACAGAACATCGGTACTGTCTATATAAGTAGGGCAAAAAAAGTTGTATTAACTGAGCACTATAACATTATGACAAACACAGAGGTTCCTTGCCCCTATATGTGAGGACCACACAAAACACAAGTATGCACGAATATATATGAACAGAAAGACTTCACTCATCTTAAACCATGCTCAGTTAACATTCTTAGTCCCTTAAAGAAGCCCACTGCTGACACAAGTCACCAGGGACAATGCAGACTCCATACCCATGCAGGATGCCTGCTACAAAGAGCAAAACAGAATACCAAGTATGAACATCAGCATCTATATATAGACAGCAAAAACAACTTCTGCTGCATACTGATTAGACTGAAACACCATCAAGGCAGAAGATGAAAGAAACCTGCAGAAGAGATGAATTCCTAGGTGTACATTCAACACTACAAATGGCAGGTATCATGACAACTACATACGGCCATACATGGAAGTCTTTTTATTTTAAAGAAGAGCTACTCCAGAATCCAGCTCCATAGACTTCCAGCTTTGGAAGCTAACGCATGACCTCCGTATGGTAAGAGATGGAAAACTGACCTGTGCTTTTCCAATTTAAGGCTTCAGGAGAAGTCCGATTCTGCTCTGTTAGCATAGGAATACCAGTAAGACCTTCAGCTAGCCAAGAGACAAAACTGAGGAAGCCCTGATTTACTTCATAATTTATGTTATGAAAAAAAATGGGAAGCCATTCTGTCAACCTTATCTGCATCCAAAATTTCTCAAGTGGGAATTTTTATTTTAGTAGTCCTTTCTGACTATTTTAATGTATCTGGTGTACAGTGAACAGAATAAAGCAGAAATGAGAACTGCAGTCTGAAAGTCTATGGAGCGCAAACATTAAACAAACGGTCAAAAGCAATTCTGACGTCCTTTCTATCCTTACTGAAAAAAAAAAAAAAAGACACCCACAACAAAGGCCACAGACAGCGCTCTGCCATCACCTCACTAATGCAGCTCCCACCCAGGTGCAGGCAGATCCAGTAGAATCACTTCTTTATGTGCTCAGGCACTGCCACCTCACCGCCAGGGGCACAGCCATCATCTGCTTCTTGGAGGTGGCCACAATCTCATCACCGGCACCAGGGGGAAGGCAGCTGTGAGCCTCCCTACAGCCCTGCTGGTACTACTGCCACCTGTATTTTCTCAGCCTTCGTTTACCAAATTATCACAAGTTCAATGCAAAACCACGCTGTTATGAAGGGCAATAGGTACTCAGCGTAATTGCCTCTACGAAAAACAGAAGCAGTGAAGGCAGTATCCAGTATATGCTTAGCCAGCCCGGCAACAGTTTAAACAGGTAAATGCAAACAGAATGCGTAATGCTATGCATGCCCGTATAAAGAAAATGCATATATATGTTGTAAATTACAAGATGAGCTAAGAGCTCTTTTACCGTTTCTCAGTATTTCTCATCAGTCAAACATACAATCGCTTTGGTAGTGATGAACAAGGAATCGGAGTTTTCAAGACCGTGTGTGCGTATATATATATAAACATTCACAGAAAGAGAAAAAAAATTAGGCGCCATGCACAAAGCACGTTCTGTCACTGTAGTTTTCTGAAGGAGAAAATCGCTCGCTCGCTTATACAGCAGGGAGCACAACGCCGCTATGCCGCAGAAACCCGCTCACGAGAACCAGCGCAGGCTGCAGCGGACCCGCAAGAGGAGCCCTCCCGCCCCGCCCCCGCCCCTTCCAGCTCCCGCACCCCCCGGAGCTTCCATCGCCTTCCCCACCCGCCGCCGCGCCGCCCGGTCCCGCCGCGCTCACCGCCTCCGGGACCGCGCCCCACGCCGGCATCTCCCGCCGCACCGGCGCCGGCACCTCCCGCCGCCCCTCCCCGCCCCCTCTACCACCGGCGCTCCCTCTCACGGCGCCGCGCCCTCACCCGCGGGCCGGGCCCGGCCGCACCGCGCACACGTGCGCAGCCTCCGCCGTTTCCCGCGGCGCGGGGAGCGCGGGAGCGGCAGCCTCAGCCCCGCCTCCGGCCGGGTGACGTCACCGCTCCGGCCGCGCACCTGATCCCAGGACGGGTCGCGCCTTAAAGGGGCCGCGCCCGCTCGGGTGAAGGCCCGCAGCTGCGGGGAGCTCCGCCCGAGTCCCGCAGCGCCGGGGAAAGGTTGAACAGCGGAAGCCCCGCTGCGCGCTCCTCGCCGCCACCCGGGCGGCTCCACACCCGAGAGGCGGCGGCATGATACCGCGTGCATCGCCTCCCCTTTTTTATCCCGTTTCCTCGAAAGGAAGACCCCAAGCCGGGCGCACCTGTCTGACACCACACCCGAGGGCGGCGATTCTTGAAGCATCCGAAAGCCCTTCTCTTATGTCCCCAAAGGCAGTGCCTGCTGGCATGCTGTCAGGCGTAGAGCCACGAGCAGAACACACCGCTCTGATCTATGTCAGACAGGTACTGTGCTGCTACCCGAAGGAATCACCCAGCTCAGCACGCACAGAACTGACAGCTGCGGGCTCGCACTGCCGCAAGCTGGCACGTGAGCACCGCTCTAAAAGTAAGTGGGACAAATGAGCCCGCTGCCCTCGCTCCCTTCCCTAACCAGAACCAATCGTCCTCTTGCCCCGTCCTGCTCAGCCATCACCTCTATCACAGAAACGTGCCAGAGGACGACAGCCTGAGGACCGGCACCGAGGCACGTGCCACGGAACATGGAAGTGGGAAATGGCGACTACTAATACAAAGGGTTCCGATGCAAGAATCGAATCTGAAGACAAACAGGAGTTCCCGTGCTGCATCACCCTCCTTTCTATAGCCAAACTGCACAGAAAATGTTGCATTGCAATATACCTGATCACGAAAGCACATCAGCCTCTCTCATGCCAAGGAGAGATTGCTGACAGTTCTCAACCTGCAACCATTTGGGCACTTTTTAAAGTTATTATCTTAATTTCACATGGCACTGCTGGACCAGACTGCCTCCCAGGATTAATTGCCACCTCCTCCAGCAGACAGGGCAGCTTTATGCAAATCTGGTCCACTGTGCCTGCTTCAACACCTCACCAGCAAAGCACCACGCAATGTGCCTCACCTCCCCAGATCCCACACGTGCTGGCTGTGCTCTTATATATGATTATCAAAGACAAAATCACAACAGGAGAAAATATCACCTGCTGGCCAACTAATACAGAAGAATTATTCCCAAACAATTACTTGATTCTGCAGAAGTCTCCCTCCTAATTTGGTTCTACCATCAGTCATACCTGTGCTTATCCAGATCAGTGCCTCTGGAGAGGCAGCCTTTAGGTAGTGCTGGCCAAGTTATACTTTGGAGCACTATATTATATCCTCACATCAAAGATGTTCCTCTTGCACTTGGACAGAAGTTATATGCTGCCATGGTTTTATGTTGACATATGCTAATGCTATTTTTTCAAGTGGTTAAATCATCTTAATTGAATTGATATTGACTGTAAACAGCAAATATTAAAACACTTTCAGAACCAGCAGATATCATCCTCAGCTCTCTTGACACAAACAATAAAAAAGCTTTTTGTTCTTTCATCTATCATTCAAAACTGAGAAACAGCATGGAATGATCAGTTGTATCTACACTCTAATTACAAGAAACAGTGCTCACTGAAAGCTGGGCTGGATGCTTGTTAGTGAGTTTCGATTCGGCGCCTCACTCTCCAACACACCAACAGTAAACATGCAGTGGGGTTTTATTTTCAAGTATATTTCCAAAAAATGTCTTTTATTATCGATAGTATTCCAAATGTCAGTAACCTAAAAAAGAAGTCATTTCAGACCACTAACTACTAGGTTTCTAATCCATTCCATTTACTTTAATTGCAAGGCAACAGTTCAAACTCCACTTTACATGAAAATGGGTGTATCTGTCTCAGAGTCCATGTTTATGTGCATAAAAAGCCCTCACACTGCTGAACAGTGAAGCTGAACAGAGCAGCGCAATTTAGCATGATGGTCTGTGCTCAAGGAAGCAGACACAGCTAGGAAACTACAAGAATTTGACAAATTTACTGACTCATTTCTCACATCCATCAGCTATCATGTTTTCAAGCATTAGTACTCTAACAATCAAGATAAGCCACATCCCATTTTGGAAGTGCATCAACACCCACTGTGCTGTTAAGTGTCGACCTTCCTCCACTTCATTCACAAGTGAAGTCTATTACTCAAACTTTAGATATTTTGAGCCTTCACTAAATTGCAAGTTTGAACTGTAATTCTGCAGTCTTGTCAACATCATACTTTAATTATGCTTACAGATAAAGCTTTATTATGTATCCTAGTGTCATAATTTAACAAAAAGAAAGAAAAATGCCAGGCTGCTGCATAGCATCTGAGAGGAGAAACACCCTTCTGTGATGCAAATGGTGTGGGAAGTCTAAACTGGTATTAAAGCTTCGCTTAAGCTGTCCTGTACCACAACCCAACAAACCTTCACTGTTGCTCCAAACCTCTCTTAATCCCTGCCTACTGCTCAGACCCAAGGCGCAGTATAGCATTACTTAGGTCACATCACACACAGCTCAGCATCATCTTCCCTGTCACAGAACCCAGCACTAAGTAGGCTAGTCAATGACCAGCAGTCCTCTGCTGCAGTGCTCCTGGCTGCCAGGCACAGGAGGAGCTGCCCCGTGCCTGACCCGAGGGCTGGCACAACCTGGCAGCACTGCTGTGCTCCTAAGCCCTGAGCTTTCTCATTCAGATCCTCTGAATTGCACTAAATGCTGTTTTTCCATCTGTACCCAGAAGCATCAGTACTGCTCAGAGCTAGTCCATGATGTTGCAACATCTTGTTATTTTCTATACTATGGTATGTACCTATTACACATTCTTCCTACACAGCCATCTTATTCTTCCTAAACCAGTGCATACTATTGGAGTAATCCCAGAGACTTCAGCATTTTTTGGCATATCTTTAAAAGATAATTTTATCACCAAGCATTCATCAGCAATAACCGGTGTTACCTTGCATTCTGTTACAGTAAGGAACACATATATTCCAAGTATCTATCATTTGCTAGATTCATATGGTTAGCTCTAAATTTTCAATTTAAGAGTAACAATATCTGGCTTTCACAGTTTAAAGGAACACCATTTAAATACGACCAGAGTCTGAACAAGCACAGATCTGTGCGTTCTTTCCCATGTATTTGTTGGGAAACCAGAAAGCTACATTTAAATAATCAATGTTAGCTATAACTTCCCTTGCAGATAACATGAACACAATCATCCAACTTGAAAAGCAAGATTTGCAAAGAAAGAAAAACTCTGTAGGATGTTATGAGACATTTGGCCCATAAAGTTTCCACATCAGACACCTCCCCTGCATTTAAAGGCCACTCCTCACCTCTTGTCCAGCTGTAAAAACTTCCACATTCCCACACAAAAACATCTCAAAATGGCAGTGAAGTAATAATACAAAAACAAATGCAAAAAAATGTTAACTGAAAGCAACATACAGTGAGTTAATAGAAGGAACACTGAAATGATGGAATTTACTTCGTATTTACTTAAACAAAAAGCTCCATTAAAAATTGCTTGAAGCTGATGCAAATTCCACTCTCAGGCACAGAAGTCAGGTTTGGCTTGCTGCACTGCACACAGGCTGTTGGCTTCAACTCACGCAATCACTTATTTTTGTTTGAGAAAATAGGAACTAAAATTGCTAAGCAAGGTAATTTCCAACTGTGATGATTAAAGAAGTGTGTTCTAGGGTATAATAATGCAAATATAGAATTGAAGTATGCTAACAACACATGTTACAGCCTCAGGTAACTGAGGCTGCACTCATTTCTCAGTGGAGAAATTCGCAATGGAAATTGGGAATGATGTTATAAACAAAACAATTACCTGTAGTACACTCCTTGTTTTCTTATGATAATTATATGCTGAGTCCCCAAAGTGCTGGACTGACAACTGAAGTCATTATGAAAATGAGAATGAAATAAAAGTTAATATTAACTATGCTTCTCAAGATCATAATGTAGGAAGAGAAAGCTGAAAATCTTGTGTGATGCACTTAGATGCAGCCAACACCAAAGTGAAGGCTGCTGAGTTAGGAGACTTTAAAAGCAGAAGGACCAGCAGCAGGGAGGCTGTCTTCATCATAGGTGCGCCTACAGGGTGCTGTCTCAGGTAAATCATCTCTATTCATAACATGTTCAGTTTTTAAAAATCACTAACGTGAAAAACAGCCAAGAAATATCTACATCTAGCATTGATCAGTTTTAAAATAATGTTATTCCAGACATAGTTAAAAAAAATGTCTTGTGAGGAGCAGCAATTATTTTATCAACAGGATCTTTTGCTCCTCGCCCACGACCTAATTGGAAATTTTTAGGTGAATTTGTTTTGCCCTACCTCTCAGGGTCTTGCATCTCAAAATCTCCTTCCTCAGCCTTTATGTACACTGAAAAAAATTACACTTACCAGTTCTTTTCTTGGAGCTTGCACACCTCTCCTTCTCCCACATTCAAATTATTTCTGTCAACTTTTTTAAACTCAATTTTCCAGACTCACAAAATAAATACATTTTATTTAATAAATAATTTGATGATTCTGCTTCCAGTTAGCTGAGCTCTACCTTTTTGAATGGTTTGCCCAAACTAGATACAATACTTCAGCTGAAGACTTCTCTGTAATAAGAAGATAATTTTCTATGTTTTACATGCTACATTCATGTTCAGCCCTCCTAACGCAATGCTTCCCCTCCCACTATGGTAAGAATTTTGGGGAGTTGTCTCTCCTATTTACTTGCTGCCTGCTCTGTATTCATGTATTTCATGATTTCTGTTACAAAGTAGTACTTACCTGCTCTCATTTATTTTTCCCAATTTTCTACAAATCATTTCAGACTCATGCCCTATATATCTGCTTTCCCTTTAAGTTTGGGGGCATTTTTTAGTGAAACAATTTGGTAAGCACTCTCTCTATTCTGCCACCAAGGTCATTAATGAAAACACTGAAGTGAACCAGAACAAGAACAGATGCAGCAGACCATGCTGGATCCCCATTCAATACTGCATTTCATTCTGACAGACAATCATTAATAGCCACCCACTGGGCACAGTCATGCAACACATCTCACTCCTACTCCACTGTACTTCCTTTCAGGACACATTTCTTCATTTGTTGTTAAGATTATTGCATGAAAGTGTTGAAGACCTCATTAAGATACTAACATTCACTAACATTTTCTTGTCAATTCGCAGGCCTTATTATCATGTTACTGAAGAAAACTCAACTGGTGTAATGACTGATTTCTAAACTTCCGGCGACTCCAACTCATGCCGTTGTTGTCTTTCAGAGGCTCATACCGTTCACATGAGCTTAGTACAATAATTCGCTCAAAATGCTGAAGACAAGGAGCAGCCTATATAATTTTCTGCCTCATTCCCTGCCTCTGCTTTTCATTTTCACATCTTCCAGCATCTTCAATAACTGCTATAGGTACTGAGGTAGCTTTGGTCAACTGGGGGTGAGGGTTTTTGTTTGTTTGTTTTAAATATGTCAGAGGATGCAATTCACCAGGTATGGCCTAACAAGCAACCTGTGCAAGTGCTACAGCAAGCTACAGGCTTGCCATCCAACTTACATGTCCTCTCTGCTTTTTATTTTCTTCTTGTGCTAACTGCTGTTCACTCATCTCTCTCTTCCGCTTATGCTTTGAAGACATTTTCACAGTACATGACACCAAGTATATCTTACAAAATCACTCTGCCTATCCAAAAAAGTGACACTCCAGAGTCACGCAGATAGAACCACACTGGCAGCAGCACAGGGCAGCCCGCAGGCCAAGCAGGCCTTCCTGGAAGGTGCAAAGGAAGAGCAGGCACGTCCGGTCTGGGTGATTATCTCTAGTTCAAAGGCCGTACAGGGAGCCTGCACTCAGACAGCAAAACACTGAAGATGAGACTGCAAATACAGGCTAGATTAAAACCTGACACTGATGATACCGCAGATGTTTTGGCTCTACCAATCTATTTATTCTGACTGCGCACCACACAAAAGCAGAGAGCCTTCTGTACATTCCTGCATTGTTACACCATCGCATTTAGGAATGTTTCTTGCTGTCATCACCCAAAATGTAACTACATAATAATAGAGACTCATTATAGAATATGTGTATGTGACAGCTTAAGATTTAATGTTCAATTTCATTATTCCAAAATAGCAACAAAGAGCAGGAAGACAAAAGTTTAAAGAAAGCAGCAGCTCCAGCACAACTCTGCTGTTTTTTTGCCAGATGACTAATATCTACGCCTTCTCAAGTCTTCTGAAGGGTATTTATCCCAAACCCAAACTGTTTATTTCCTTTTCACAAAAACATACTATGATTATAAAAACCAGAAAACCTTTCATTATCTTCTGTGAGCTCTAAGCACACTCACAGCCTTCTAATTCTTTATTGAAAAAGAAATAAAATTCCCACCTTGGCATAAACAGCAGAGACCAAAAAAAAATTAGGGCAAAGTAATACAGTTACAAATTAATACAAAATTAATACAAAATCTTAAAAATCTTAAAAATTAAATAGCCCTCCTAAAATTGCCCACCCTTTGTCAGACACACTATAGAATTTTATGCTAATGCTTCTTAAAAAGCAAAAATAAAAATAAAAAAAATCTAGCCAGTTTAACAGTGAAGAAAGGAAATATTACCTGTAAGTTAAAATGATAAATTAATATTTAGCTTTTGGAAATGATTGGATCTGGGTAACAGTATGAATACAAAAGCTATGAAAGAAAAAAATGCTATTCTAGACATAAGTTGGTTTGCCTCCCATAGAAGAATGATGCTAAAACACTGATTTATCATGACTTAATAGGACACTGACCAACATTGCAACTATTCTGTCACCGATTTACAGCTCACCACTATTTGCCCAATGAAGTAAAGTTATATGGACAAATACTGAGGCCTCAGTTGGTGGGCTTTGGAGTTTTTGTCTGCTTTTTGTTTTAGGCATGCAAACATGAAAATACTGGAAACTAACAAGAATGTTACAAGTGAAACTGTACTTTTTATTGATCCTGTTAGCAATACTGAACATCAATCACTATTAGATTGCACTTTATCGGCCAATTTAAAGTGGGCTGGCATTCAATACATTTTGAAAGCTACACTAAATAACAACCATGTCTGATTTTCTTTTAATTGAAATAGATTACTAATTACTGTAGCTTCCTTAATATAGTAATTCCAACCAAGAGCTCAAGAACTTAATGTGTTCAGGAAACTTAACATGGTAAGAGGCACGCCTTGCAGATGCGATTTCCACTGCTGCTTTCTTTGTCACAGCTATTTCCATTCATTGAAAATCCATCCACTGAAAACAAAAATAATAGGAAGAGATGTTGAAGCAGGCTCCTAACATCATCTTTAAGCTTGGAAAATTTAAGAGCTCTTTTTTATATCAAATTCACCAGTCCGCTATAGGATTAGCTTTTATGCCTTATTCGCAATCATATGTGGAATTCAGTCCCATTTACTATCTGTATGCAGCTCCGTACACTGTTTGCTTGCACTTGATTTTAGCTCAGCTTCGTCCTGTATATATATATATATATATATATATATATATAGTCAGAACTCATAACCAGAAATAATTACTGCTGATTAATCTATGTCCAGAGAAAGACTGAAATATGCAGGTCAGCATCCGAATTGAATCTAAATTCTCTCTTGTATATAGATATGCTCACAAGAGACATCAGTAGGATTATCTGCTAATTCATAAGAACTCAGTGTAATGGAAAAAAAAAACAAAAAACAAAAACCTCCCCACATGAAGAAATGAATCATTTCTGTGAGAAGGCAGACAATGCAAGGTCTGGTTCCTCTCCTCACTCATCTAGTGATGTGACAGCAGTAGAACAGCCAGAATTCTATTTCTGGTTCAGTGCTAACATCTTCCAGCACACCAAGCTTCTGTGTCCATCCATTCTGCTTACCTGCACAATACCATGCTAGCGTAAATCTGTTGAGATCTCTGGGCCAAAGGCACAATACAGCATTCCCATGAAAAACAAAAGGTGAAAAAACATTCTGAGAGCTGACTTTATCTCGATGAATTTAAAACTTCAAACAGCAAGAGAACACTGCCTGCTTATGTAACAAAGATGATGAATAAATCTTCAGCCATTTCCTTGCCAGAGAAAGCCTTACTTCTGGACATCCATCCCAGCACAGGAACAGTACCATAAAAAGAAGTCAATCTCCATTCCAGTGAATATAAACCCGCATAATGCCTACACACAATTTATGGGAAAGCCGGAATAGAAAGTGATGCAATAAAGACAGACTGCTCTAAACTACAGTTGTAGCGGCCTGTTCCTCCAAAGTTTTATTATCATTTTCCTCACAATGCCAACCCACCCATGCTTAACTGTTTGAACACAAACTAAACCTGATTACTGAAATAAGAAGAAAAAAAGCAACAGCCTGCATTTACCACATAAACTGATCCTGTCAACTTGCTCTCACTTTTATTCATTTCCCCTCAGATAAATCAACAGTTCTGCAGCTTTATAGTTTGCTACTCTGAAAGCGCAAAGTTTAAACTCATTACACTTTAAAAAAATTAGATAACTTCCACAGATCAGTTTTTAAAATGTACTTATATTTTACTGAGTAAACACAATTTTTACCAACATTATTACTTCTGAAGACACAGATGTTCATTAGCACTGCTTAATTGGGCACAGCAACAATTAATCGAGAGCCAGGGCAAAGACAGAACTTCGACAACATGCTGCCTCACTACAACCGCCTTCCACAAGGAACCTGAAAGGCTGTGTGGGATCATTAAACACTAATTCACTCCCAATAATGGCTGACATCCCCCACAAAGAACAAGGCTGCAGTCAGAGACTTCAGGTAATTGTGCTAAAAATCGGTATGCATCAAAGACTGTATGTAGGTCACACGATCCCATAGACAGACCTCACAGAGACCTTCGAGGAGCACAGAAAATTAACAAGTAGCGCATGCATAAAGCCATTACCCTTCTAAAGCTCTACTCTTATCTATGTATATGGAATTCATGCCATTTCAGCCCAGAAATACTAAGGTAGAACTGAAAAACGTGCAGCATGAAAAGATGAACAGACAACTAAGAAGAGAATCAGGGAGTCTATGGGAGAGGTCTGCGATATCATGAGTGACTCTGTGCTATTTCACAATAACGTGATCTGCCAAACAAAGAAATTGTGAGGCCAGAAGTCAAAGAAACGAGGATAGAGGAACAAATTTACAATACATCACAGACTGTGAAATTCCCCACCGCAGAAAGTCGTCTAAGTCAAAATACGATTTAGTTCAAAAAGATTAGGTTGGCTAATGGAGGAGAGGCTCATGAGAAACAATACACAATTATTTTATGGATGCAGGTACTTGTTCAGGATACCCCTATAATGCCAGCTGTAAGTAATAAAAAACAACCAACCAAACACAAAATCCACATCGCTAACAAGAGATGACATTCTAGATTTGCCTCAGTTTTTATAATCTCTCCCTAGGTATTTTTTAGGTCTCAGTTCACACTGCTTGACCAGTATGAGTGATGCAACCCTAACCAAAAGCCCTTCCTGACATAAGCAAGCCAACTCAAAAATAGCCATCCTCACTGTTGTCACTTACCAGTCTACCAATGCACTAAAACAATAAGGCAGGTAGGATCAAATACAGGAGGTAGGTTCAAATATATGGGCATCAGTAGCAACAGGTATAAACTTAAAACAATGACTATCTATAACTCTGCCATATGGCTGAGGGCAAACAGGGGAACAGAACTCCATAAAACTTGAAAACAAAGCTATTCTGGGAGGCAATCAGTGGGAAAACAAAGAAAAGAAAAGAAATGGTTAAAGTTTAAAACTTCACAAGCATAAAATGAGTGAATCGGAGGACAGCCTCAAAGCCCTTTACTGACTACTACCAGCTCAAGGCAATGGACTAAGCAGATTCTTGTTCTAACCCATGGTGGTAGCTCCTGCATTTTTCACCAAGATGTCCAGAAAAAAATCAAACGTGAAGAACAAATGCAGCACAAGGGCTCACAAATGTTGGAAGCTGAAATACCACACTTCTACTTACCTCAGCATTTTTCTTTACCTTACTTCAAAGTATCTGAAAGAGCCAAGTAAGCAAGCTAGGTCACCATACTTAATAAATGAGGCAGACTTAGCATAAAGTCCAAATATGTAAGCTTAGAAAATTAATTCCCCAATTACTTGAATAATATTATTGCTTTTCAGCAGTACATCTCAAAAATCTATGCCATTTCAATTTTACCTGATCAGTTCTTCTACTAGACAAAGTTATTTCTGACCAAAACATAGCAGATAAATAAGCAGCTAAGTAACAAAACTCTCACCCTTCAGAACACAAAGCTTTCAGTGCTAACACATTGGATATACCTTGAAATCAGAAGGTTCCAGCAAACACATTTTCATACTACGTGGGAAATTCACAAGTCAGAAAGCACAACAGAACAGATTCCAGATATAAAAATGCTCATATTTCCAATCTTGATTGTAGCCTAAGGCTGTAACAGCTGCTGATGTCACAGAAATTCCCTCTAGAGGAACTTTCGCCTGTAAGAGAGAGCTTACTCAAGCTGTGGATGCAGAACAGATATTATTAAGATCACAAGTGCTGCTCTACTTCATCCTACTCGAAATTTCATATAATTTCTCCTGTATCTACAGCAATAGAGGAAAAATTTCCCTGATGACTCAAGAATTTCCAAAGCAATTTTGCCTTAAAACTACAGAAAGATAGTGGTATTTCCTCCACTGAGATGTGTTTCTTTATAAAAATGTCACATGGATTTTTGGCTCTGATATAGTTTTCTTATTCCAACTTCCAGTTTTCAAAACGATGATTTCAAACGTAGCAATCTGCCAACAGGGCCAAAAGATAAACAAGCTGTGACAATAAGTCAAAAGAAGATTAGAGAAAGGCGCTGCTTCTTCCAAGAAACATGCAGATAAATAGCAAACAGATGCATATGCTTCCTCTCTCTCCTCAAATTCAGAAATCAAAAGACATAAGTGAATGTTGCTGAGGCAGAAAAACATTGTTTTCTGTCTCCAAAGTGATTTGGATGATTATAGCAAACAGTGCAGAACACTCCAGGAACTAATAATTAACTAGATTTTGCTTTGAAAAGCAAAGATGTGAGGAAAAAAATGGATGCAGGAACCTATTTGACCAAATGCTTTTTCAGGAAGTTCCCATTATTCCTATAAGGAGGTATAATATCAAGTTTCAAAAGCCAGAATTCAAGTGTTGCAATGCTAGTTCTGTCTGGACTTGTATGTGTAGTGCTCCACTAATGCTATTATGTTTTTACCATGCAGGTCCCTCCAAAAGCAATGCCTCACATTTATTTCCATGGAAACCACAACAAATACAAAGAGTACAATAAAATTACTTGATAGAGCAAATTCTCAGCCACAAAACACCACTGTTTCAACATAGCCACCACCATTAGCAATGCATTTTCACCATCCATGAGCAAGAACCCGCACGCTGCACTCATAAACACCTGTACAAGTGGAGGTATCCCACTGTCATCACTACTGAAATGCACCACCCACCACCTCACTGTGCTCTCATCCACTGCTCAGTCTCCAACAAAATTCAGTAAGCATCAGTGAATGTCAATGGGCACAGCTATTTCCACATAGAGGAACTCCATTACACATCTTTGCTTCATAGGCACTTCCATGCTAGATGCCATTGCATCACATGGCAACAACAAGTAATGGAACATTGGAAGGAAGATTCAACCTCTACTGCCATCCCACCAACATCCACCTCTGACTTCGTGAGCCAACATAATCAAATACGAGGCTTTGTTTTTGGGGAAGCTTTCATAGATCAGTCATAAAATCAACTCTGAAATTGACTGGAAAAAAAAGTAAAACAGTTTTTCAGAAGTATGTGGACAGAAAACTTCTCCATATAGCAGTAGAAAGTCCTACCTATCCACTGCTGTTGCAAACAGACTTTTTCTGAGAATCTTTATGAAACTTTTTTTTTCCATTATGAGATGGGAAACTGCTTGTGAGATGAAGGATTAAAGACAGCCTTGGTAAGTTTAACAGATGGCCTTCATGTCATCAGGCTTTCATTAACAGTGATGGCAGGTTTATCACCCTCCTAATCAAGAGTTTTTCCAAAAGCTCTTTACAGGCTGGTGCTCTTCAGTTTGACAACACTGACCCTCGTATTCAATAGGTTATTTTGTTTCTTTGTTCCCTGTTGTTGTTTCTTAGAACACAGGATGACAGCATAAATACTCTAATTGTGTAACTACACCTCTAATCAGTGTGAATGGACAGAGAGAAGAAATTTCAAGCAATCATTTCTATACCAAAATTCTATTTATTGCCTACCTATCCATAGTCCTCAAGGTGGGAAGGAATAACAGATTCACAATAAGTGAGAGGGGAAAATGTGGGGCAAATTATTTCTTAAACTACTTTACAATTGTTGCAATGCACAGAGAGCAGCTGGCTCTCACTTAATGCATTCTCAGCAGAAAACACCAACACCTACCTCAGTGCAGTATAACTTGGTGAAGTAGAGTGGCTGTGCTGAACAAAACCTCATAGCACCTGCGGCTCTGCTAAGCCAAGCCCTGCATCTACAGCTGTCCTTACAAAGGCACAAACGAGAATCAGAGATCTGGACTTCCTTCAATAGCAAAGGCTGACAGGTAACTGTAACGCTGTGACTTTCAGCTGGTACAAACCTCTTAATAAAGCCACAGCAAAAACTAAACTTTGCCTTTCTCATGATCAACTCACACTGCTATATAATAAATGCTGAAGAGGAGTGTGAACTACAGAATAACTGAAGCTTGAAAGGACTTCAGAGGAAGACTCTGGTCTGATGTCATGCTCTGAGCATGAGCTCAACAGGCAGAGATCACACAGCAGTGAGAATTTCTTATTTAGAATACCTGGATATGCCTTTAAAAATGAACCAAGAACTGTATTTCCATTGTTACATTGAAGTAAACACTGAAATACATTATACTGAAGCAAATATTTGAACACAGGTTATGGTCATTCACAACTATAAGCAATTACAGTGTAATAATTAATTCATGTCTTCTCATAACAACATGGGCCCTGGCATTTAGCATTCAGGTCATTATTCAAATAAATTCCAGAAATTAATTCTGTAGAAATAAAGAGGAGAGGTAGAGACCTGGGGAAAAAAAAAAAGCACAACTGCTACCATAACAGTTTCCCAAACAGCCAGGGACAGTTAAATCTGAAATAAAACCATTTAGATACTTCATGTTTTCTGCTATGAAAACACAAATAAATACCAAAGAGTGTTTGAAGATGTTATGACTGAGTAAAAATCTTATTTTAGGCTTTGGAGTTATGTTCAAAGAATTTTATACACTTTTTGATTTACTACACAGACATGAGATTAAATATTTCAAAGGTTAAAGTTCACTGATGAAGACTCATCAATCCTAACTCCTGTACAAACAGTACATAAATTCCCTTATCAGAGGAAAAAAGAGATACACAGATGTGAGAGTGATGCTCTTAACTGATACTGAAGCCTGGCTGTATTTGCTGAAGCAGAGTGAAGCAATTCAGTTGGGCAGGACACCACAAGAGTCAGCTGTTTTCCACCTGTTTGCTCCCAAACCCTCACATAGACCTTTGCAGAGTAATCCTGGAAAAGACCCTTCCAGCTCTGCTGCTTCTGCCTACAGACATTCCCAGTGCACAGCCAAGTAAAGCAACTTCAACTTGAAAATGTCACTCATCCTTAGCATAGAAAAGCTCTCTGCTCTGGTTGAGATGACAGAAAGAACTGAATGCAGTGACATTGCCCAGGTGACACCAAGCAAACAGGCAGAGGAGAGCTGATTACAAGCAAAAAAAGAACAAAGAAAAACAAGTGGCAAATAATTTACATGATAATTGTATCACTGAATGTCACTCATAACTGTTAACAGCAAAAGGACTGACTGCCAAAATAAATTACTAAACCATCTTTCTGCATCTCCCAAAAAGAAAGACACGTCTGCTTTAAGAAAATTATATATTTCTTCTCCAAAAAAAAAAAATAAATAAATAATCATTTCTACATCAAATCCCCATCCTGAAACCCAGCCATCTAAGAGGAGATGATTACATCAATACTGTTTTGCTAACAGGAAAATTACATTCCCTTCCTGCCTTGTCTTTCCTAAAATGACACTGTTAAGAGATGCATCTAAAACTGCATTTTAAAGATTTTCCTGAAAAATAAGTGGAAGTTGTGTGGCCCCGAGAATTCAAACAAGTTCTGAGGACCTTCTAAACAGCACTTCCAGTGAAAACTGCTATTCATCCTGCAGCACTGTCAAGCACGCTGCAACATTCTTTCCCGTCTCTCTTTTTAAAAAAATAGTAATTACATCTATATTTCAAGTCTATAAAGCATCCATAATAAAAAGGATTCCAAAGTTTCTGCTGGCATCTCCTTTTTCTTGAAATATATTTAAAATGTACAATGTTCAAACTCTCCATGTATCGCCTATAACAAGTACTGCATAATGTTTCACAACAATAACCATAACAGAACACAAAGCACAGACAACACTGTACTTCACTAATTCCAAGTTTTATGAGAATTTGCTGTGTATTTATTTATTAGCATGTCTCAGGTAGAGCATAATGAAAAAACGTTCAGAGAGCAGGAAGAACATAATCAACAATGTTTTTCTTTCCCTTCCATGGCCTATTTTCTTGAATAATGTGCAGAACTAGTGAGGACGTTAACCTGCTTCCATGTCAGTAAAGGCCACATACACTGTGCATTAGCTGCTGTTTATGGATCCATTCCACCGAGAAAAGCAGTAGGATTAGAAAGAACGCTGTTATCCTATGCTTTGTGACACTCTGCTCTCATTAGCTGTTTCCCAGAATACCTTTATTTTAACATTTTGTGGAAACACAGAAGAATCCTCCTCTTCAAACAGTCTCCCACATCTGAATCACTCATTCACATTTTTAGCCCATTCATATTTTTAGCCCATTCATTACTTTCAAACGTCAAAATGTAATAAATCACATTAAGAACATCTAAGAGTTACATGCACCAAACCTTATCTACAACAAATACCCACTTACATTTTACAGCTGTTATAATTAATAAGATAGCTCATAGTTGCTTAAGAGAATGAAATGCCAAACCAATTTCCATACAGATTAAAAAAAATAATAATTTCCTTTTACCCAAAGGCTTCTTATCTGCAAAGTGCTCCCCATACACAGCGTGCAACATGCAGGTCTATGTAAATGTGGCTAAGCCAAACCGTATTATCTACACAATTAGTGTCTTGCCTAGAATTGGTGATCAGTTGTTATTTATTACAGATCATTCTTCTTGCTTCTGCCACTGGCATAATTAACCTTTGGCACAGCTATTACTTACTGCTTATTTGCAATGTATATACTCATTAAAAAAACCCTACTTTTGTGCCAAGAAGACTTATACCATTTTACAAGCTTAATTACAGTTCAAAAATAGATGTCTACAGTAAACAGTTTCACTGCCTCTACTGAAACAGGAAAGCAGCTGAGTTTGATACAAAACAAACAAAAAAAGCAGATTGATAGAGATGACAAGGAAAAGTAATTCCAAAGAAGAAATGTAATTCTAGCCTTCAAATTTGAAGGACTTCAAGCCTGATCAAATGTACACACCAAAAGAATTTCAGCAGAACATAACAAGCCAGGGCATATTGCAAAATAATTAAGCAAAGGGTCATTATGGTTCACATCCTTTTACAGGCAACCACAATTCAGTGAACTCTTACCCATAGCACAAAACGGCATCATTTCATGCTTGGAGACACGTTCAAAAGATGGAAACAATTACAGCTAAGGTCTAAATTTTAATAACCTGATTCCTCCAATTAAAAAGAAAAAACATAAGAATCAGACACCTGACATTTGCTTTTTATGACAAAAGTCCTGGAGAATAAGCACAGCATAAAGGAGTGGTAAGAATTACAGAACAGATACCAATCATGCTCTGTAGCCCAGAAATGCCATACAAAAAAGGAAGGTGCTCCTTTAGACTGTGGTGCTCCATCCAAAAAAAAGGGGGAGAAAACAAATGGGACAAAAGATCTGCAAGACAGAGTGATCATGAGCCTCATTTCAGAAGAAAACAAGGCAACACATTCTACTTTACATCACCCACAGAGGCATCTGACAAAGATTAGTTTTTCCCATCCCCGGTCCAGTTTCCAACATCTTCAAATAAAAATCAAGATATCTCAAAACTAATTATGTTCATACAGATCACATGCATACAGATGAAAATTGATGGTCAGGAGAAGAAAGAACTGATCTGCAGGTTTAGTGAGGGAGAAATAGGAAAATTCACCCCCGACATGGTCTGACTTATCAGCTGGTCAATCAGTAGAGACTGTGCACAGCGCTGTCTCTCATTACGGTGAAAAAGGGTAAGGAATGACACAATCAAAAATACACAGGAACATCAATTTTATTCTTTCTGCAGCTCACAGGAGCCATGACCTGCACACAGTAACTTGTTCTAATAACCTTACAAACTGAGAACAACGTAGGTAAGTATTTACATTTCTTAACCTCATCCTGTTAAGCTGGTTGCCTAGAAACAACATCTTACCTCAGAAGAGATGGAAAAACTACGTTCTCCTAATGCTTATTCAGAACACTTTGTTAAATTAATTTCATGAAATTTATGGAATAGAAATAATTTCCCGTTATACTTTTTATGGCATTGAATGCATTAAGATACTCTGTGAAGAACGAATGAAGGCAATGCACAATAACGACAATATACTCTAAGAAGTCCTCTATAGAGAAATTCAGACCTGGATACGACACACAGAAGGGTTGCTGGGGTGACTCAGCTCCTAATGATATTTCATTTAAGTTCACTTTCTTAGCATCAGCACAAGTTATTAATAACTCCCAGTATGCTACTTAGTACTGCGGATTCATTTTCCCATTAATGGTAGCAATAGGTTCCTTGTTAATGGTTTTAAGATAATGCTGGATGTTACCATATGGATGGGTTTTTGTATGAGGGTTTCTCATGAAAAGCCAGGGAGTGTAAGAAATTGTTGCTATATTTAACTGCCATGTCCTCACATGCACAGCAGACAAATGGAATGGACAGCGTTCCAGCATTTACAAGTGCAAATGATGCTCAATATTTACTGCACGTTCTGTTTAAGAGGACTACAGGGACTTTAAACAAGACAACATATGGATAGATCAGAGGATGGATAATGGAATACTGAGCTTTTCACCCCTAGGTCACTAGTTCAAATCTAAACTGGTCGGTAATGAAGGAAGCTATTACCATCTGACAGTCTTGGCCTCTGCAAATTGTTCTGTCAGGTTCTGCCCATTTCCCATCAAGCTCAAAATTCACCATTGCAGTTTGCATTCCTGCCGACGATTTCACTCCAGCAAATTATCTCAGCCTGATAAGCAACTTCTTTTTCCTTGGATCCTATCCCCAGAACAGAAAGCACAGAGGAACAGTGAAAATTATACCTCTTGTATCACAGCACTTAGTTCTTGGATAAATATGATTTCTGTCTACACACTGCCTACAGATGAAGACAAAATCCCAAGGACTAAAGACTGCCTATTACTTGACTTGCAATTAGCAGGAAAAGAGAGAGATTTGTGCAAGATGATTAAAATTCCTCAAAAGTCACCAGCAAAATTCCTCACTGCTCCTCTTGCCATCAAGCATTTGTATCTGTGCAAAGAAATGGCCTTCAATGTTGGAAATAGACACTAACTTTGGAACAGTGACTGCAGGTGCTGCCGATAGGAAAAATAAATTAAAAGGCACAGATTGGATGAAGGCATAAAGTAGAATATTTCATTGGACGAATTAAATTGTTGGAATGAATGCAAGTAGAACATGTTATAAAAGTAAAGGACATGTGAACAGGTTACATGAGAAAAACAAGAAGGTTACTAAGTTCTACAAACACCAACAAGCACATCTCCCACACAGCATACTTCTATTGGATCTGAACACTAAGTCAAGCACACAATAATAAAATCTCACAGCTTTTTTTTCTTTTTTTTTTTTTTTTTTTCCCCTTTCAGCCTCCTGCCCCAGTTTGCATTTTGTATCAGCTTTTACATTTTTCATAGTTCTTTAAGTCATTTGGGACAGCTGCAACTGTTCTTTGTATCAGTATGTTTACAAAGCTCTCAAATACAATGGAGCCTCTATAGTGATCACTGTGGATAGAACCTCCTGTAATTATCATGTAGTATCTAAGAGCTCTGCCACTATTATTTATCTTTAGGCAGCACTGTTTCTTATGAAGCTCTAAAAACTGAGAAATACAAATACTTTCTCTTCTATGTACCCTCTGTGAAAATTCACGGAAGATTTAATGCCTAATAACATCACCAGGACCAGATAAGTGAGGATTTAAGCTCCCGTTATCCTTTTTAATGAACTCGTCATGACAGTCCCAAAATAGACTATTAACCCAGAACTGAGAGAAAAACTGACATAATTTTACCCGTACAGACTAAAAGACATGAACTGGAATGCTTTTACAGCCATCAGCAGCACAGTTTCCAGCTTCTCCATGATACCTGCATATACATTCATCTATACTGGACAAATCAAGTGCACTCTTCTTCAATCTCCTGTGTGAGAACACAGGGTGGAAAAGGGGAGGGGGGGGAAAGCTTCTTCACAGGCATTGCTGAACCGAGGGAAAAAAATGTTCCTCTCTAACTCAGTATGAATGACAGGCAGCATACTTGATTACACACACCTTTGATTAGGTGCTGGAATAGAATTTAAGGAGTATCCAGTACACCAAAATTACCTTTAGCTCTATCTCTTCTTAAAAGAGGACTGATTTCCAAAAACTCATTTTTTAAGCCCTAATACATTTCTTGCAACCCTTTTTAAAAACCATCATGTTAAAGTTACACATCACCTCATCAGTTCAGTTCTTTGCACATCAACATGCATGTGCCTCTCTAAATTGCTTTTGTTTTCCAATGCTGCTATTGAACTCCATGTATTCCTCAGAATAAAATTTTCAGTCTTGAATTTGTTCTCAAGTCAAGAACAACACAAACCCATAGACAGGTTTGTTTGTTTTCAGTGCATACTTCTTCCTTCCAAACCTCACAAGAGATTCTACAATTGCTCTTCCCATATTTCATGCGCATATTTTCATTTCACGATTTTAACGCTAAGAATTTGTTCTGAAACCTGAAAAGCTCCCTGGATTCCCTTCACATGTACAGCCAGGCACCAAAGCACTCAGAGCAGCTGCCCCCGGCTGAGGGCAGAAAGCCACTGTCTGCAACTATGTGAAAGCAGAAGGTGAGTGCTGCGTGGTTTATATTTAGGGCCGTAATCCCCGAAATCCCCACACGTAATCCTCCTCCTCAGCAACGGGCTTCAAATGGAATCAAATCCAGGAGAAGCAAACAACTTCTGGCTTTAAAAGTAAAACCACGCACATGCTTTTGCTTTCTTTCAGCCCTGTTAGAGTAAATTCAACTGCGCAGCTCGCTTCTCCTCACCAACAACTGCTGAGTAACTTTAAGCCGGAGCGGCAGCGACCCCGTTATTACCCGCTGTACGGCAGCAGCAGGGCTGCTCGTTCAGAAGCTCCCTGTCACGGAAGCCCCCCAGGCCTCGCGGCCACCCGTGGGACCGCGCTGCTGCACAGAGCCGGGACGCCCGCCGGTGCAGCTCCGCGAACGCGTAGGGGCGGCCCTTCCCCGGGGTTTTTATCTCCAAGGGAGCGGACCCAGCTGTTCCCGAGCGGGGGAGCCGCGGCACCTGCTCGCCCGCCCGCCCGACCCCTCCGCCAGCCCGCCTCGGCCTCCCGCCCCCAGCAGCTCCCGGCGGGACGGGGCAGCGGTCAGAGCCGCGCACAGCCGCAGCGGGGACGTGCCGAGGCGAGAGGGGCGGGGAGCGGGCCCCGAGCCCGGCCTCGCCCCGGGGCGGCGAATCCCTACCTGCCGGCGTCCCGCCGCCACACGCAACGCGCCCTCCCCTCGGCCGCCCTCATCTCCCGCTGCTATGGCTACGGGGAGCCGCGCCGGCAGCCTCTCGCGAGAAGCGCCATCTTCCCGCGAGAGCCGCGGGCCGCGCCGGCGGCGGGGCGCCTCCTCTCGCGAGAGTGCGGACGGTGTCCCGTGTGGCTGCGTGTGGCCTCGCACCTGCAGCGCTGTTTCTGTTTCCCTCAGCCCGAGTTTCTCAGGGCAGGGCGGCTTAACCCACAGCCTGCCCCAGCGCAGCCCTGCGGCTGCGCCCGTAGCGGGCCGCGTGCCTGTGGGGCGGCTGAACTCCAGGGAGCCGTGTTGGTGCCGGGGTAGCTGTGCTCTGGGCAGGTGTAGCCTGGCCTGGTTGTGACTAGAAGCACTTTCTTGTAGCATCAGCGCCCTGAGCCGATGCGGTGGAGCCTGCTGCATAGAGCTGCCTGTATATCAATGTCTTCTTTTTGCCTGAGGCAAATGAAACGTGTTTGCAGAGCGTGCGTAATTCCTAACGATTGCAAAGTACGGTATGAGCGCTGTGGGACATGACTGCAGCTAAAGGGAACCGGCCGACGCGGTCACATCTGCCAGAAGTTTGCATGGAATTCGTGTCAGAGCTGGGCTTGCTCAGGTTAGCTCACATTCCTTGGATTGCATTAGCTGCACTTTGTATTTTTCCTGTTATCAGTGCAGTGTGCTGGTAAAATACTGACACTCAGGCAGCAGTAGTTTTGGTGGTGCCCAGGAAACAAATATGGAGCTCGCTGGAGCAAACAGCTGCTTTCCTATCAATTTAGGATTGCACATATAACGATAGGCTGAAGATGACTGGGGGGAATGCCCTTACCTTGGACAGCTAATACATCCCTGTTAGCATTAAGCAACCTCAATAACTCATTTATCTGACAGTAACATGAAGAGGTGAGGACTAACACTCTTTCCTTTGTGCCTTGTATTTTAGTGCAACCAAGGTCTCAGAGATACTGTAACAATCCCTGGAGGCATACCACCAGTTCTGTAAGTCATGGAAGAAGTTCTTTTTAACCAGCTGTTGAGCCCTGTTTAATATATAAGAAATGAGTTGATGCCAGTGTTCTTTATTCAAAAGATGTATGCCTGTATGCCAGACCAAATTCTGATAATTCAGGCTTATCTTCAACAGTATACCAAATGTGTAAAATATGCTGGGACTACCTTTTGTTTTGCCCAGGGCAAACACAGCATACTAGAACAGTGTATATGGGTGTCTGCTCAACTGTTGTTTCTTCTGTGAACAACTGAATGTGCTGCAGCTGCTGCAGTGACATTTCTATAACTACTAAAATAATACAAAAATTATTTGTGCATTTAGAAGGATACTTATTTACTCTTTGTGACTTCCTACTCCATTTCAGTCTTTTGCTTCAGGAATCAAGCCAACTATATTAGGAGAGAGAGCAAATAAAGAAGGCCTCAACCCTCTCCTGGGGACCAGAGATAATTAAGAGAAACATTTAGAGAGAGTAGGTATAATGAAGCCCTGAATCCATGCTAGCTTCAAGCCCATTATAATATGACTGTTTTTATAATAGAATATGGAAGTAATTATTCATCTGATTCATTCATCCAGGCACTGTGGAGTTAGACTAAAGCACTCTTCAGTGTAATTGAATTTGTACAGCATCTGTGAGCAAGGAGTTCCTGTGCAATATGGCTCATAGGTTGTCTTTAGGCTGGTCATCAGAAAGTTCTTTTTTTGTTGTTGTTGTTTGTTTGTTTGTTCCTTATCCTTCCAGGGACCACTTTGTTTTTCCTGTGGTGTGTAATGTATAATAAGATTGATGCTTAAGGCAGGAACTTCCCCTGGTAAGAAAGGGAGGTCTACAGAGTCCTTATTTACCCTTTCTATGGTGGGATATTTTGCAGAAAATGCTTTGCAATACAAACAGAGTTGTTTATTAGACAGCCTTTTTCAGTGCTCTTAGTGCCCTCCTTGTACTGTTTCTTCTCTCCAGCTCCAAATGCAGGGACCAGGAGTGAAACAGCAGTGCTGCCCATGGCTCATATCTGAGCCAGGGAAGAAGTGTAGATGTTTGCCAGTCTTTCTTAATATTGTCATGTCTTCCCTGTCCAGATTTCCAAGAAATAAATGTTCCTGATAAGCCCTATTAGAAGAGGAAAGAAGAAAAACTATTTTGGTTTGGCACCAAGAGAAGAACTTACAACCATAAATTCATTTCTCCTTATCTCGTGCATGTGTTTGTTCACTGTAGCCTTTTAAGAATGTTCACTATAACTCTGGCTGGCTGCAACTATACCTCTAATGTTTTCCTACTTTTAAAAGGCAGTGGTCATTATCTGCCTTTTGTGTGTGTGTGTGTGTGCGCGCCAGTTCTATCTGAAAGAAGATTCCATGGAATTTTCTTTAAATGAAAAAGAATTCTGAAACTAAAAATATTGGCACAATTTTGTTATTACTAATCAAATAATGAGAACAGAAAGAAAAAGAACTTGCAGTTTTTCTTTTAAAGAGTTGGCAAATATACGTCGGGAGTTTTGATATGAAATGGGATGGCTGCTCCAAAAGTAATACCTCCTATTTTATTATGTTGGCTCACAACATCAGAGGCAGATGTTGGTGGAATGGCAGTAGAAGCTGAACCTTCCCAGCAACATTCTGCTATGTTTTGTTGCTGTGCGACAGATGGCAGCAGAGGGGCAGTCTGACAAAGCTGTGTCTGACATGGAAGCACGCATGAAGCAAAGGTGTGTCATGATATTCTTCCACACAGCAAAAATGGCACCCCTTGATGCTCAGTGACACTTGTTGAATGTTTATGGAGACCAAACACTTGGATGTGAGCAAAGTGAGGCAGTAGGTGGTGCATTTAAGCAGTGTCAACAGCAACATGAAAGACAACCCATTTTCCAGATAGCTAAGCAGGCTTGTAAAATACATGGCTAATGGTGGTGACTATGCTGAAAAGTCGTGTTTTGTAGCTGAGAATTTGCTCTATCACACAGTGTTATTGTCCTTTTTGTGTCTGTTGTAGTTTTTACAGAAATCAATTGGAGGCATCACTTTTGGAATGACCTTTGTAAGTCATGTTTCTAGAACATTTAATTGAAAATTTAAATGAGAGCTTATATGTGAGATTTTTTTTTTAAGCTGACAGATCAAGGTTACCTTCAGGAGCATTCCTTCAGCATATTTTGTGTAGTCCTCTCCCCTTTGCTGTATGTGTTAGCACAGTATGTATAAAGCAAGAACTTAGACTCATTAGAATATCATTTAAGCTATACTGCAAACAGAAGATGATCATCAGGGAGATAACACTTCCTGTGTGATTAATACATAGAGAGCAAGAGGTGTAGCACAGAGGCACAGCTAATTAATTACACTAGCTGAAGATATTTTTACTAGTAGGTATATGATGCCATGAATATAATTAAATGTCTTGAATCCCACATACTCAGCAGCTCAGAAAAGTCGTAAGGTTCTACAAAATCCCAGTTCTGCATGCAACTGCAAATTTTGCTTATCTGTGGTCCTGGTCAGGCACATGTCCAAGACATGTTGAACAACTTGTTTTAATTAGTCAGTAAGCTGCAATTTGAGGAGTTTGGCATAGATTAAATTGCATAGAAACATATTAATGTGTTCTGAGCTAGCAGTCTGGCTTGCAAACTTGTCCAATACGTATCCAAGAGGAGTTAGCATACAAGCTGCTGTTGATGGGCAGCTGTGAACTCCGTAAGTTGCCAGAGAAGGGCTCACACCAACTTGCTGTGCCAAGGAGCAGTCCTTTGGATGTGGCATGTTTGCCAGATGGTCACACCTGTGGCAGTCAGTCTTCTGTGGAAAAGAACATAAACTTTTGTCAGGGCAAGCTAAGTAGGAGAAAAAAAAGTCTTTAGTGCAATGAATGAATGTTCAAACTTTGCACCAGGAGACAGTACTCCATGTTTGGAGACTAAGGCTATGTACAAACATGTTTTCTCCATAATAGAACAATTGGTTTTGTGCTCTGTCTGTCTGATGCTAGTGCTGTTGTAGAAGAGATGTGAACATATATAAATGTATACATACATTTATATATATGCAAAATGAATATATAATATTTTGTATATTGTAAAATGAATATATGTTCATGGTATGAATAAAGAAAACAAATCAAACAAGATGAACCCATATTCTACTAATAGCTAGAAACTGTTCTAACCTTTGTTTCTGAGAGCCACTAAGCCTAATGACAAAGCCATCTCCTCTAAATGCTCTGTCAGTAACAACAAAATGCAATTCCCAGATGTTAGTCATATGAATTATATTCTCATCACCACTAAGGATGAGCTGCTTATATGAGGCAGTCTATGATGAGATGGAAAGCCTTTGATTAGGGAATATGTTGCAGTCAAATGGAAGAATTTCTGCAGAACACAGAAAAGCATACCAACTGTGCCACTACCTGTCTTACAGTTTACAGGTATAGCTTCAGACAGAATTTTAATACGTATTTATGGATAGTAATATTGAGATTTGTTTAACTCCTTTTTGTTGCATTGAATGCAGGGAGTACTTTTTTACATGTTTTCAGTATAGCTTGGATGATTCTTCATCATACAAGTCTTACTACATGAAAGAAGCATTTCAGAGCTTGGAAACAAGAGGATAATACTGAAAATACCTAAAAATGTCAGAAGATTTTTGTTCTAAATTGAATGTCACAAAATTGTAACCAGTCTTTCTTTTCATGGGTCAGCCCTTCTCTGTTAAATTCTTTTATGGCTGCTGTTCCATGGAATATAAGTTTAATGTCTGAGGGGGTTGTATCCTGCCTTTACAAGAGGGTGGGAACAATATTTTGCTAGGTCCTTTTAATCAGTGACCGCTATGATCCTGCTTAAAAGCAGATGGCTGAGTTTCCATTTGCAGCTTCTAGTTTGTGAGGGGAATCCAGTGTAATTAAATGTTAGAAAATCCTCTTATTCACAACATAAGTAAATATCTGACAGAGGCAATTCCCCTGAGTCTACATCATAGCCCAAGGAAAACAAAGAGCAGAAGCAGCTACTAACATTCTCTTAAATATTTGAACATTTTGGACAGACTTCTGCCCTGATTACATTTGCTGCAAGCCTCATTGAAATTAACAGAGTTGTGCCAATGATTTTTGAGACAGAATTTGGATTACAGATTCTTCTCACTCTTAACATTAAATTGAATAATGATTGAAGTAGCATATAAATTACACTATGTAAACAGACAGATAGTAGTTGTCTGAATTGTTGTACAAAATGTAATGTTAGATTTCACATTTTGTACTAGAAGAAAAAGCACATAAATTCCACTTAACAGGATTTGAGGTTGAAAGTGTACTGGCAAAAGAAGAGCTATATGCCTCATTAAGCAGATTTACCAAAACTGAAGGATCCCCTTAGCTTACAAGTATGAATATTAGCAATGATAGCAATATTAGTGATAATTTGTAATTATACAATGCTAATTCCAAGCATGTTGCAACTTCTTATCCCCATGTAGGGTTTTGGAATAATCAGGCACACAGTCAAAAACTCTTGTCCAACAGTATATTATGAACCAGAGAGAGTTTCAGGAGTATATCTAGTCCTTTGACCTACTGGTGGATGTTGGACCCTTGTAGGAAGGAACTTTGAAAACACACCGCCAGAGAGCACTGTGCTATTTCTGCAATTCTTATCTTTCCCTGCATTTTTAGTTAGTCTTTCTTTTTCAGTCCTTTCAACTCCAACTTCAGGTACTGCATAAGACAAGGTCATAATCTTCTCTAGAGGAAATAAATATGACCTTATTTCTTTTAAATTTATTCACCAAACTGAATTCCAAATACATCTTTATCATTAAATAAGACATATAATAAACTTCAGCAGAATGTTTAGGAACTACTCATTCATCTCTTCTGCAGCTTGATGTTATTAGCATAATTTTTAAGAAATCTCCAGGTAGCCCTGTCTGTAGCCATTTAGGGGAGAGGAACAAAGCCAACCTTGTAGTATATAAACAATAAAAAAAACCATGCAGTATTATAGGGATTTCTCATCAAGGAGGAAAAAAACCTAAAAGAGAAATACGTCAGTGGAAACTGTACCTGCAAATAAGTTTTCTAGCCTTGCTTGTAAGAGGAAATGTTGATCCAAAGAATTCAGCAGGACAAGGAGCTGCAAACCGGTCTGTGCAGGCTAAGCCAGTGTACAGTGTTGGAAGTGCTGTGTGTGGTGTGTCAAAGTGCAAATATCCACAAAACAAAGCATTCAGTGAAGACAACTGATGTTCTTCATTTGTTTTTCACCATGCCTGACTTTATTCCTGTGTGTGTTGCACTGATACAATTGTTACAAGAAATTGAATCCATTCTGAAGCATGTTTGAATAAGTGTTGCACTGTGATGGCTGTCAAAGTATTACTGTTGTAATGAAGACTTATTATTGCTTGATCTGTAACTACAGACAAGTGATCTCCCTTGAAAGTGCCTCTGTTCTCTTCCAGCCCACTGCCTTCTTGTTCTAAGTGAAGAAAACTAAGCTGTTGCTTATGATACACTTTGGAGAACTGGGATATTTCAAATGACACTGCAATACTGTAATTTGTCTGTTACATCAAGAGACATGGTTGCTACTTTATCTCTCATGCTGTTATGGTTACTTGTATCATTTCTTCTCAAATACATCATTCCTCACCACCCAAGGTCTTTGTCCAACTCACTGTGATGTATGTATACCTTCCTGCCTTGATCTGTACCTGCCTATCTTATGAGTGCTCCAGACCTTTCTTCTCATGCTGACAGCCTTGTTGTGAGACTGAATCCTTTGTTATTGCTAGACCTCAAATTGACTCAGCAGCATTTTTAAAGAGAAAAAGCAGAATTTTTTAATTTCATCTTGGTGTTTTATTACTTGTGAATATATGACAAATTTATTATGAAGCAGACAGGCAGTATTTAGCATTGCTAAACAGAAAACAAATTCCTAATTTTGCCCTTTTATGCCCCGGTAAATAAAAAACTCCTTTCCTTCAAACTGTTTCTGACATGGATTAACACCACAGCAAGCATTAAGCTTAGAAGTCACCAGGAACTTGTTGGGGCTACAGGCAAAAAAAAAGAAAAGAAAGGACTCACAGGACTAGAGTTGCGCTTTTCAGCTCCTTTCTACCATCTTGCAAATAGAAAGGGCTAAGAAAAAATGAAAGACTTTGGGGTGAGGATTTACAGCTCTTCTGTTTCACCGCTTCTCGGCACATTGATGTCAGTATGGTACTCAGAGGACTCTCCTGAAGGCATCCAAGGTATTGGGGTTCTGTTGAAGGAGGGTCTGTTTCTGAAATTTTGATTATATAACACAAGAGATTCTGGAAGCAAAGGGCAAATATCGAACTGAGGCACTTTGAAGGTCATCCGTTTGGCTGCTTTCTCATAACCCCCATATGGCATGGCAGTCCTGGCAAAGGAGAAGCAATGGACTTAGTGCAGAGAACATAGGTAAACAATGGGATTTAGAAAATAAAGAATTAAATACACTGAGATAGTACATTCTACTGCTGTTGCAATTAACTACCAAGTCCTGCCCAAGAGTATACATATCTATTGTCTATGTGCTTAAAAAGCAACAACAACAAAAACAGGAAGCAAATCCTCTCTGCTCCTGTGCACTTCTTTAATTTCTGCTGCATAAGCCTCTGTAAAACTATACAGCTTTCACACCTCAAGATATCCTTTACGTTTTGGAAGCAGAGGCTGTGTTACTGCAGAAAGGACTGGGGTTTGTTATTTCCTAGGTACTGACGTTCTAGAGCTACAAAAGTAAGTGCAAATCATAGAGAGATTAACATAAGATTGTTGCTGCACTAGAGAGAGCAACAGTCTATTAAACTTCCAATGCACTACAAACTTTCAGTTCTTACCAGAAGCAGCAGGAAGATCCTGATTCTTATCTGAAGTACTGGCAAGTATATGGCTTCTGATATTGAGTATTTTTCCTGAACTCTTGAACTTTAAATAGCTACAGTAATAAGCAGTGGCATGCCAAATGTGAGGAGAAAGAAAGGGAAATAGGATTAAAGTCCTCTTATCCTGCTACCTAGGTCTATAAGCTGAATTAAAATCTCTAGTTCTTAATGTCTTCTCTTTAAAGGCCTCCAATCTTTTCAGCCACAGGAGACTGCAATTAGTAAAATGACATGTAACTTATACTAATTTACATTGCACAACACAGGAGAACCATGCCCCAAACTATTGTGGTTGTTATTTTCGGTCAAAGTAAATGGAATTCTATATCCCAGAAGACTTACCTGTTAAAAGACTTGTAATGGGGGAAATCAGCTTTGGGACTATATGATAGTAAGTCAATGGTCAATTGACTTTTGTCCTCAGGGTTGATACCCATTGCTCGTTCCCAGGGGGAGATGTAAGTTTTAAACAGAGGTTTTTTGCCTCCTGATTTTCCATCTGTAGATAGATGAAAGTAAAACCATCTAATTAGATGACAAGTACCCCAAATACCACACCTTTCTTGCTATTGAAAATCTATCTTGCCATTGAAGCTGAGGCACCCAGAATGTATGGTTAGATTCCTCTATGAGATACTTCCATCCTTATCCACAAAATCAGATGTATCACAGTCTATGAGCTGCTCACCCAAGAACTTGTTTTAAAGCATATATTTGAAAGCTATATTTTCATTGTTCCCTCTGGATGCTCAAAACTCTCCCCTCTTTTACTATTTCAGGGAAAATTCTTGGGAAAGGCAAAATGCTATCTAGTTCACAGATTTCTTTCTCACAGACATTCTTCCAGAATGTAAATGGAATACCTTGGATTTTACAAGTCACTCAAAGTAGCTGGTCACTTAAGGTACCTATTCACAGTTCCCAAGCAAATTTGCTTTTTTGTTGTTAAAATGCCATTGGAACTGTTAAAATAATTACTTCATCTGCTGGTTTTCATGCAAGAGATTTTATTCTGGAGCCTTCTGGTGAAACGCGGTGGAAGATAAAAATACATCAGGACTAAAATCAGTGTAAGATACTCTGCCTCATAAAGATATTGCTTTAAGTGATGATTAGTAGATAACATTTAGAAATATTGCTGTTTCCTTCTTAATATTACCCAAAATGTGCTGTTCATTCAGGTGAAGACCTTATTTTGAAATTAGGATTGATATGCTCAAGACTGATGTGTCAGGTCAGACTACTGAGCTAAAAAGCTACTCCTACCATCTCCAGTAGTGTGCTACATGAAACCCTTCAGAGGAAAGGTCTTAGCTCGTGCTGAACAGGCATATTGCTTACTAACCTTAAAAGCTCAAGATTTTCCCATTGTTTCTTTGGTTCAATCATGGCAGGTATTTCTGCTTTTTGTTTATGAATGAGCAACATGGAAACACTCAATCAAAATGTCTTGAACTTTGCAGTGTAGTTTGTAATAATACAGGTTTTAATCAATTTTATTTACATGTCTCTAAGAGTAAGGCACAAGCTCCAATAGCTTTATCTATTTCTTGCTCTTGCAGAGAGATACTTGCCTTTCTCAGTACCGTGACCTCCTTCTCCAGCGCTTCCAGCAGATTTTTCTGCATGCTCCCCTTCGCTGTCTCCAGGACCTCCTTTGCTTCCAGGCCTAGGAGGAACGGTGGAATAGTGCTGCTTACTGGATCCATGATGCCCTGCTGTCACTCCTCCTACCATCCGCCCGTGGCCATAACCATGAGCATCTTCTCCATAATGCCCTCCTGATGGGATGAACCTCTGAAAGTGATCCTAGGGCAAGAGAAAAGAGAGTAGAATTCCATGTTGCAGGACATTGGTTACCCACACTTGCAGGATTCAGTCCCAGGATGCAAACCCCTGACTCCCAGGGTTCTAACCAGCCTTGTCCTGATTACAAAACCAATGGCAGAACTTTGTGTGAGTTATTCTCTTTATTCAGTGTAGAAGCAGTTTTAGCAACACGGACAACTGAAGGACACTTTTAAATGAGTGGTTCTGTGTACTGTCCCCAGCAGTGATCTATATGAAATACAGAAGGAAATAACAGTTTTTGCCAGAGAAGGTAAAAGTTCAAACAGAGGCACTGTTCAAGTTGTGGAAAAGCAAAATGGATAAGAGATAGAAATTGTTTTATGTGGGAGCTAAAGCACAACAGCAGCAGGATACCCATGGCAATATAAAAGCCTGACAAATAACTGCCAGTATGGCTGTTTTCCATATATATGAAAGTCAGCATGGGGAGGTATTTATACATTGAGATTTACACTAAAGAGCTAGAAGCCTGGTTTATGTCTTTTCTGTTGGAGCAGAGGATAGGCTACAAGTATGCAAACCAGAAATAAAGCTGAAGGTTACTGAATCTATCATTCCTCATGCTGCAGCTCTGCTTGTGTAAATTCCTCATGGGCAGTACTTGGGAGGCAAAAGTGCTCATCTGAGAGCTCCCAAAGGGTTAAGTTTTTGTCAGGGCTCTTACACCTAGTACAGTTTAGCAAAAAGCAGCTTTCCAGGCTGTAAACAGGCTTCCAAGGCCAGCTGTTCGGTCAGCTAAAAATAGATGAGAAGTAAAAACCTCACAAGGCTCTAGGCAGAAGAATTATCTAACCCTCTGCTCCGTGCGTCTCCAGCAACAGTGTCCAGGGTTTCACAGCAGGTCACCAGGCTGCAACCCAGGCAGGGAGCCAGCTGCAGGCTGAAGTGGCAGAGCTGGTGCCCCCAGGGCCTTTAGGGACTGTCTGTCCTTCTCCTAGCTGTAGGGAATTCCCTTTTTAGGAACAGAGTAGATAATGTTCCCCCGAATGTCAGGAAGCACTGAGAAGGGAGAGGATTGTGAACGTGAAGCTTAAGCTGTACGCAGGATCTAGCAGGGCAATCTGTTCAATTACGTGTGGGAGCTATGTAACTGTAAAAAGGCAAGCTGAAACAAGGATTTTTTTTTGAGGGGTAGGGGTCAGAATGAGGTTACTCTCAAAAGCTTAATAGATATGGAAGATTAATGCTTCTACTGATATGCTCAGTAATTTCAAAGCAGGATTTTCCTTCAAGTTTCACCCATGCCCTTCCTCAGAATTAAATGCTTATTTTTCTTTTTCTGTGCTAACTTACATTCACTTTTCTGGGGAAAAGAAAAAGAGAGAGAGAAAAGAGAAAGAGGGAAAAGATGGGGGGGGGGGGGAAGAATCAAAAAGCATTAGGAGTATAAGGACAACTTGAACCACAGTAAAATGAGCTGATTTGAGTTTGTGCTCAACAGCAGTATTTGGTGTGACCAGGAAGGGGCATCATTGCCATCCTGTGTTATTTTAAATTGCAGTATTACCACTGAACAGGAGTGAAATTTTCTGAAGCACAAAGTCTGCCTCAGGAAAGCCACAGTTAAATCCTACTTATCTGCAAATTAAATTAGCTTGATTGGTCTCAGCCTACTTTGTGATTCTTCACTGACCCATTAGGAAAGCATCCTTTGTTCAGGAGACCTATCCGTTCAGATAGGAAAGACCCATTTTCCATGTAATACCCCAGCTCTACTCACCTACTAGAATAAATTGTTTTCTTTACTTTTGGCTATCACAATGGACTATCTTAAATCAAATTTAAAGGAAAATCTATTATATAATAGCAGGTAAAGGCAATCTATCTTTCTGGAGTCTTGGAGCAGAGCTTTGAACTAGTCAAGTTCATTAAGTGCAACTTGGTCTCTGGTCAGGGTGTTCAGAGAGAATTATGGCTTTCAATTGGGTGAAATGCATGGCTTGTGCCATTGGTAGCAGCTTGCATGTTCAAGACGCATATCCACATTGTAAAAGTCACCTCGCAGAGTTCACTGATCCTGTTGGTGGAAGTCCCAGGAGAAAAGCCCAAGAGTGTCAATTGAGGAGGCTGATAACCCTTTCCCCTTGGCCCTGGGGACAGATCACAGTCCTTCGGTGTTGTGGTATGGTTAACTCTGTTTGGGTGTTTCTGGAGGTAGGAAACAGTCCCAGTCCTTAGGCATCCCTAAATTTGCCTTATGAAAAGAACAATTGTGGAAACTTCATGTGATGCACAGTCTCCTGGCTCACCTAAACAATCTGTGCTCGTGTCTTTGAAGTCCTTAACGCTAGCGGAGTCTGATTCTGCAGGCTGAGTTCCTGGATCAAATTAATTCTGAATTCTCTAGGACTGCTGCATGTGTCTCATGAAAAATAGATGATGAAAGATGATCCAGCTAATGGAGCTGAGATCTCTAAGTATCTCAATGCCCTGACGTCACTGCAGGCAGTCCCCGGGAGGAGACACCGTGTGCTTCCCGTCAATTCCTTGCTGTGCCCTAAAGAGAATGATTGAGGCCAACATATGTGTTTCTATTTCCGCCTCAGTGATAAAGAGCTTCCCAAAGACTTGATGCCTATGTGGTTACTAACACTTCTGAAGTTACTGTGACTATGTCCTCTCAGTAGCAGCCACTCCAATGTTCCCTTATGGTAGGATGGCTGATTTAAAATGTAGATGCTTGAACATGAGAGTAGGGATCGCTGGACAAGATTGCCTGATGTTTTTATGAAAACATAAGGTAAAGGGGTGTCTGTCAGTCCTTAATTTGTTTTGCACAGCCTTAAGCCTGTGATTCACTTTTTATAAAAGGATGAATATAAAAAGTAAACTCAGCTGTTGAAGTATCTTAAGCTATTTTAATTTTTTAATCATGTTCCCCAAAGAGGCAGTTAAGTTGGTTCAGCTCCTGCTTTCTATTTCCAGCTCTATTTCTGACTTGCTTTTTAACTTTACGCAAAGCATTTTTCACTTCACTGTCTGATTTTACCCATCGAAATTATGTTAGTTTTTATCTAATGCTACAGATTTTTTTTTCAATATCTAATATACATGTTTTTTATAATATTTTCTACATTTTCTTTGTGGATGAAAGAAATTGTGTTTCTGAATTTCTGAATTTCTGTATAAACTTTTCTCACAGTGCTCCAAGCTGTGGAGAAGCAATCTCTTTCTCTGCCTTTCTACTTTTTCCATGCCAGTTACCTCTTGAACAAGAAACCATCAGATTTCATGTTCTCTCTTATATAGTTTAGGACTTAACTGGGACCTCTAAGTCTTCCTTTACGTCTTCTGCACCAATCCAATTCCAGCATAGCAAGACTCATTTTATTAGAAAAGTTATATCTCAACTGGCTCACTCCACTCATGTCACACCCTTGGAGTTTTTTATATCTTAGCTTATTCGGTAAGATTTGTTCGAGGGGTTTAATATTCCCAACAGAACAGACTTCTAAAAAGAGTGTTTATCCTAATATTTTCACTTAAAACCTACCTCCAGTGATCTTCTTTGGCATTCCACTAAGTACATATATTAAAAAGTGAACAGAGCCAACAGTTTATGCTTGTGACACAAGCCAAGTAGCTGCATGGTTGCTCTCCTGTTCTTCCACCCTTATACTTTCCTTGAAATGTTATATAATGTTTGGCCGTTTCACATGTGAGATCTGTGAGGCAGGCTGTTAGTGTATTTTTGTCTGCAGTGATGCACCATTTTAGGCATTGTAACATAATCACTTCCATTTTCTACCTGTCACTTCTTCTTACTCCACTGGGTTCTTGTTAAGCCGCAAAAGAAATACAGGGCATCTCCTGTCACTATGCTGAAGAACAGTAATCCAGTTCTTTAACCCTTTTTCAATTCCTGTGTTTTGTTTCACGTTTGGTATCTTAGCTGATCTGAACAGACCTGACTTGAAGTCCAGCAGAAACTGCCTGCCCACACATGTTCAGCTTGTCTTCACACAGACATTGCCGAGATGTGGGAACCGCCGTTACTGTAACTTATGGGCTGTGCTGAGAGTATATGAAGGCGGATTTTTATGTTTGTGGGTATTGGTTTTTTTTCAGATTTACAACTGATAATTGTCTATGCAGATATTGGTTATTCCACCACACTAATGGTTCAAATTTAGGATGTGGTAGGCAAAGCTGAAACAGAAAAAAAATAGACACAAATCACATCCCTCTATAAGACATATTTTCCACATATAGCCCAATCGGACCACAGATTTGACTTGCAAAAAGACTGTTTTTAAGGGGTCTTACTGGAAGAAAGACATCATAACAGCAACATCCAAAAAACATAACCATGGTTTTGTTTTCAAATAGTTCCCATATAATGATACCAGGAAGGTATTTTAAAAGATTCTGAAAGCAGAGGTGGGACTTTGTAAAGAGTAAGGGTAAAAATAAGTGGGGCTGCAGGGCTAAAAAGTATAATTTCAATTGATGTTGATGTATTTGAGGACAAAAATATAAACATTATGAAGTGAAGAATATGTCTGTGAACTGCTGTTCTAATTCTGAGCAGTAAAGTGCAATTTAGGAGACCCAGAGGTAGGACTGAGACCCCCTCTGTCTCAGTTTCACTTTTAAAATAATGGATGAAGTATTTCCTTCCTGTAGTAATTTGTCAGATGCTATGGCAATGACGCACATAGCTAGCTAGAATTTTGCAGTGTTCTTTAGTAAATAACAAACTTTACCTTGCAACTCCACAGCGAGGTTGATAATATTCTCTGAGATGTGGAATGAATTGTAGTTCCTGCACATCTCCAGCATGGTACCAAACAGGGAGAACATAAGAAGAGCTCTTCCTGTTTGTCAGGATATCAGTGCACTAAAAATGTCAAACTCGGTTCTTGCAAAAAGCATCCCTATTTACTGTCTATTTTCAAGAGGAGAGGACTGCTACACAGTAGGTAGTGCATTTTGTTGTGCTCATGTTGGTAATGTTCAACCCTTTTGACTGTGGTAGTAGCTACAATTTGCCTTTAGCTGGATGCGTGGACATGTAGCAGTGCTAAGAGGTAGTGTGATATGTTCTCTTTTACATGGGCTGTCTGACATTTATGCACATGCAATATGCTTGTTTTCTCTGCTAGAAATAAGGAGAGTGATCTGATTGCCCTGCATGGTTGTCTGAGTGGATGAGGAAAAGGAGGTGGAGGATGGAAGCAGGAGAGTGGATCAATGACGTGACTGCTGAGATCTTTCGCCTTGTGTGGAAGGTTTATGGCCATAGCACAGGCTGTTCTGGAAACCCTTATATGGTTTAGATTTATTTTTAATAACCTTTCACTTTGTCTTGTTTTTATATTATATTACCTTGCTGTAAATCTTTTTTTCTTTACTTTTTTTTTTTTACTTTGCTTTCTAAGACCATTTAGAAATCCATGATATTAGAACAAAAAAAACACAGCACCAAATCCCTTCACAATCCGAAGGCAAAATAACTACTCAGGGATGAGCAGCAAAGGACATGAAAATTAACTGGGTGGAGGAAGTAACTGGAAATAGTAGTAGGAATTCTCTACTTTGCCGTTATTTACTCTTGCTGTTCCTTTTCATTTAACCCTTCTTTTAATCCTCCTTTGAGCAAAGTCAGGAGTAAGAAAGGAAGGGACCAGATTGCTAATCAAATAGTGCAATCAAAAGGTTTTTTTCATAAAGTGATTTGATGCAGAGGTCAGGCATTTTCCTGATGGCTTGGAAGATAACAGTGAGGCCACAGATCTGCTGCTTTTATCTTGCTGCCTGATAGCAACCAACCCTCCAAGGGGATGGCTCTGTTGCTGAGATCACTCAAGTTTTCTTCTTGCTTCTCTGGCTGCCAGCTGAGGTGCTAATTTGTGCTGGCTGTGATGATCTACAAAGGCAATGTATGCAGTCTGGCAGAGTCCTTGCACAAAGTGCACGGGGCAGCCAGCAAATGGTAACAATTATGTTTGTGGTCCTACTAAAATGATCCCAGTCAAGGGCAGTATGGCAGACTAAAGTCTTCCTGCACTGACCAACAGAGATTTGTTACTTGCTCTGTCAGCATAGAGAAAAGGTAGCCCTGAAAGCAAATCAGAGAGGATTTTAACACTAAGTACCAGCTGCTCTTTGGAGAGATTGTTCCTATATAGCAAAGCCATGAAGAAAATCCTAGCCTTGTCTAATTCCCAAATACATTTCTCCACAGCAAATTTACTGAAATAGCAGGAGAGTATGGATGTCCTTGCAGCATAAAGGTAGAGGCTCACTACAGAAAGGGTGTGGAATGAATGTCAGATGTGGATGAATAAACTTACTGAAAAAAATAAAAGCAATAAACAGAGAATTAGTGATTGTCATCAGCCTTTGTAGTGTAAGTCTTGGAAAGACCCAGTATTTCTGTTAACTTCAGTACCTCTGTTTTTGCAAATCCATTTCTGAGCTAGTTTATCACAACTCATGTTGTATACTCACTCTGTATTTGTCTGATTGGAGACCCCTAAGTGGCAGCTTCGAATTTTTGCACATTTGGGCTTCAGTCTTTTCATTCCCTCACCTTATTTTCTCACTCCTCCTGCCATCCTCATTGCAGCAACCCTCATATTCTGACACAGGAACTTGGCCCTCAATACATTCTAGGAGCTCAGGGATTTCTGAGTATTTATAAAAACAGCTTGCATTTCTCTAGGATTTCCATCTGCAGAATCCAGAGTTCAACACACTGTTCAGTCTCACATCTTTTCTAAGAGAGCTGATTGAACTGCCTTAAGGCACCAAGAGGTGAAGAAACTGCCACAGTTTAGCAACGTGATATATTTTTGCTGTATCTTTGATCTATCATTCCTGATCTATAATCCAGCCTACTGCTACAATTCTAATGATTCTTTTCAGACATTTTCCCACATCCTGATTCCCAAATTGTCAATTTTAGGAGTCAAATACAAAAAAAAAAATTGCTTTTGAAAATATCAGAGAGCTAAAGAATAGCTGGTTTTTGGGTTTTTTGTTTGTTTTGTTTTGTTTTTTTTGGTTTTTTTGGCAGAACATTTTCTTCAGCTTGACTTTCATCTTTTGCTCAAGTTTTCCAAGACTGGAAAACAGATGCCACAAAGGGACAAAATTGTACCACCAAATAAAGCTTAAAGACAACCAGAAGATGAGATGCTGCATCCAAATGTTGTTTTACTGAATTCCTAACATTATGTAAAAGGAGAGTTTCCTCTTGTAAGAGTTTCAATATCTTCAGAAGACTTTACTTCAGGCAAGTAACTGAAGAAAGATTAAATGAAAGAACTAACTCATGGGAAAGAGGAAAAAAGGGCATTGTATCTAATAGGGAGACAGTAGAAAAAAAGCCAGCCGTAGCTGCCAGCAAATAAACTGAATAAATTGCAGTGTCATCTTGGAAATTTCTATCTGAATTTTCATTTATGGAATTTTGTGCAGAAACAAGAAGGGGACTGTGCCCAGTAGGAGGAATAAAATTGTATCCAAGGCTAAAAATAGAACCTCACCCACTGTTGCTGAAGTCAGACTTGACTGGATTGCTTCCATCTTGCAAAGAGAAAAGGGGATGGGTACAGCACCCTGTGCAGTTCTGAATGCCTGATAAACATACAGTCCTCCCTTGTCACTCAGTACTGTGTTTTCCCATGCTACTGTTTGCATGATACCAAATTATTCACAGAAGGAAACTAAAGCTTCTGCCAAAAGAAACAAAAAAATGTATGTGTTCATCTAATTTGTTTTTTTTTTCTGTACTTCTTTGCCTGTATGCATAGAGACAGAAAGAAAAGAGCTCGTGAACCTTCCGTTCCTGTTCTGCCTTGATGCACAGAGCAGCTTTGCAGTTTTAATTTCCGACCTACCACAGAATTGTCGGTGAAGGTATCGGGGTTATTCTCATAAATGAACTTCTCCACCCTCAGCTGACGTAATTTGAACATCTTGGATCCTTTGTTAGTGAGGAGAGAAAGTTCTTCCAGCATCACATCTCTGGGGATGCTGATCTTCTTCCCCAGGTTCAGCTTGGTCACCTCCTGCGGCATGGCTACAAAACATACAAATGGAACATGTTAGGAAGTGCTCTGCTCCAGGTCTCTTGTACATTGCTTCAAAGCAGCCAAGTTCTCATCTAAATTAACTTTTTTAGGAAACTTTCATTTAAACATTATCTTGAAATCGTGGCAAGATTTAATGATGTTATTGTATCTTTTTGTTCATTTGTTTTAAGGGGAATTTTTAAAAGGCAAAGTGATTGAACTTCTCTTCAAGACTTAATATGCTGATTGCTGGGTAACTTGCTTTCCATGTAATTTCGTACCACCAATTCTCTGTCAAAGCTATGGATTCAAACATTCTCAGCATAAAAGTCTTCCGTAAATGCAGCTAGAGTCCTCCATCCGGAACCAAGCAACTTTAATTATGGTGTTTTTTTCCTATTCTTATTATTATTAAGCAAGGATTCAACCACTTATCTGCCTCAGTTTCTCATTCACAACATAGAATAAATCTTCATCATTAAACTGGAATAACATTGGTATAAGTCCATTCTCATTTTAATAGATGTTCTCTAGAGAAATTTTCTACTTTTTAGCAAGCCGGTTCTATATGACACTGTTTTCTAGAACAGGAGGAAATGCCCTTTAACTTGGGAATTGGATTTTTACTTACTTGTTTGCTTCATTACAGGATTGGGGAAAAATAGAAAAATAAATACATGTACCCTAATACAGAAGTTTCTACAGTCCTTCTGGGGACCTGAAAGAAGTGGCAGCACTGAATTATTACTTTTCCAAACCTCCAAAAGCATTCCCCACGCTGTTAAAAGTAAAGAGATTATTTCAGCTAAATGTCACCCTATTCAATATTCATGTTTTCTGTAAAAAGAAAAGTGTCCTGAGTTACACTCTTTCTGCTGTTACCCCCACTGAGAGAAATTGTCTTTTTCCACAAATAAGTGCTGGAATCAAAGGAATTCTCTCACAAAGACGAAAAAGAAATTAGAGGCAAGGATTCTAAGAAAGATATTAACATGGAATTTAGGTAGACACTGCAGCATCAATGACCGGAAAAGATATTCTCTTTCCATTCGCATAGGTACTGTGTATATGAAGTGTTTAATAGGAAGTTACAAAATGTGCTGTGGTTGAAGGCTCAGCTTTAATAATATCTGGGAACCTGCCTCCTGGTATGTTCAATGCGTATCTTGCCCTAAGATTTCAGTCATGTAGAGTGTGAAATTTTGAAAGCTGAAATTCAGGTTGAGATCCGAACAATTCTCATGTGTGCAGTTTTGCATATCTTACCTTCGTGTGTCAGCTTCCCAATGAGTTTAGTGGGCTTTTTCCTTTTAAGAGGAGCAGGAGTCCCTGCAAGGGGCATTCCCACAAAGAGTTCTCTGCTTTGCTCTAAATACACAAGGAAATGGAGAATGAAACACTGGAAAGGTATCTTTTGCCTATCTTTTAGTTGCCATCTACAGTTAAGAGACACGTGGTCTTCATTTCACACACAGGTTCTATTCTGTCCCATCCACATGAAGGAGCAGAATATTATGGTATTCTTTGGAGACATTGCATTAGGACACAAAATACAGCAACAGGTCACAGCAGAAGCATTGCAACAGCACCACATAGCAATTTCCATCCAAAATAGACATTATAGTTGCAACGTGACAGTCTTCTAGCACACAGATGTGCCACAGTGGTACTCTGTTACCTTGTGCTGCAGTAACAAAGCATCAGTTTGAAAAATTGCTCTGTCATAACATGCTATAATACCATGCAGTTATCTTTTGGAGGTTATATATGTTTTTGGATAAAGATATTCAGTCTGTCAATAGGTTATCTGGGAGCATTTTGAATAATGTGCCAGTTTGGTTTGAATGTTCTGACAGTTTTATTGTGATTAGAATATTCAGAAACCTACTATACCACAATTCCTGCAAGACAAACAAATGAAAAACCCTATGTCATTCTGATTTGTTGCAGGAGGGTTGGAGAAAGAAGGCACAGGCAAACCTATTGAAGCAAAACTTGTTTGGCCAAGTTGTTTGAAGTCAGTTGCGCATTTATCTTATGTATTGATCTATCATGTATCATTTTGGAGGGGGGAGGAGAGGAACAGGGAAATTTCTTCTTGTACTTGATTTTCCATCTTTATCCCCAGATGGGATAAAAGTACTTTAAAGTCAGGGAAAGCTCAGAGAAATCTCAGTAATTCCACTTCAGACAGCTTCAGTCTCTCTTGGGGGTTATCACACATAACATAGCATAACATAAGTAGGTCTACTGTCGTGCCTTCACTTTAGCACTGTTAGTGCCCAAACAACAGCATACAGGGAGACGGATCCTCATATAATGCAGTACAGTGGAAATATAAACAAGTAATGATCCATTGGCTTCAGCAAGAGAATATAGTAACTGATCATCTCTGTCCTTGCAGATTTACTTGTTTAAAATTTCAGAGCAGAAGACACTGAACTATGAGTTATATTTATATAACTATATATATAGCTATATATATAAACTAGCAAGCAAAGAAGTAGCTCCAGGAGTTTGCGCACTGCTGTTGTTGTGCTTGAGGCATTTTTATCTTCCATGTATTTTGCAGTTTTATTCCACCATTGCTCCTTTTGCAACATGATTTTCCTGTGATGAGGTGGCAACAACAGCTGAAAGCCCAGTCCCGTTAAGACAGCTCCAGTCATACTGCCAGATACTCTCTTGGATTATTTGTTTTCCTTTCTGATTTCCAAGCTTTTCTCTTTACTGAGATGCTGCCAGTGTAGTTCACATTGTAGAAGAGCCCACCCAGGCATATTCCCTAAGCAAATGTGAGCAGGTGCAGCCATAAAGCACGCGCTGCACATTCTCCTCGAGCAGGCGGACATCTGCTGGGCTATATAAAAGAAGGAGGTCTTATTTGACAGGAAAGGGGCAATACTGCCAAGAGTCAGGGGTTGGAAGGTTACAGCCCATCTAATGGGCCACAAGACTGGCAAAACAGAGAGAAATCGTCTGCATGCCCCAAATATGGATTCTTTGGGGCAAGACAGGAAGGGTTGGCACTGTTAGGGAACTGTGCCCCTCCAGCACATTGATTTCCAAGGAACAGTCCATCCCTTTCTGCTGTCCCTCACTGATCCATCAAGACTGAGGCATGGAAAGCCTACTACATGGAATGAGTTTAGCATAGGGAAAATGGCAGCAGTCTTCAGTATTGGCAGGGCCCAAATCCACACCGTGACTACTGCTCTTCCTGCTACCCCATCATGGGATGCTGCTGGAGCCTCAGTCCCCATTTTCTCTGCTATCCCATCCATAAAATCAGGGCCACAATTACTCTTTTCTCCCTGTTCTGACTTTTCCTGCATGACTCTCTGCAGCAGTCATTTGCTTGTTTTTGCTACAAACCAAACTAGTCATTACCCTCTCCAGCCCTTACTCTAAATTATTTTTTTTCCAGGTCAACTCACCTCAGGCTTGCAGTGCCACGTTCAGACCAGCTCATGCACCTGCCCCACAGCTCAGCAGTGGGCTGTTTCCTCCCAGCCTGTCTGTGGATACTGCTGGGGAGGCTTGTCCAGCAGCCTCACTCACCCAGGGTGCCTCCTGGGTGCAGACAAGCTCTGCCCAGCACAAAGTGCTGATGCAGAGTGCTGTGAATTTGACTCTTGAAGTCTGTTTGCACAGGCATCCTGAGGTTATTAATAACAGACAGCTCAGAGTGCAGAGTCTCAGATAGCACTGCCACAAGCCTTGAGAAGAGGGGAAAGGAAAAGGTTGCTCCTTGGGCCTCCTGCAGTCCCTGCCTCAGTACTCAGGAAAACCAGACACTCCATACTCTGCCTCGCTCCTTCTCCTCTGTTCAAATCAATATGCCATTCCTCTTCTTCCTTTCCTTCTATTGCATTTTAGTAATAGCTTCTAAATATCCTTTTTCTCAGTAAGGCCTCAAAAAAACAATCCGAGATCATGCTCTTCTTTACATACTTCTGTCCCCTCCCCTCTCCATCATTAAACTCAACCTCCTCTAGGCTCTTATATATAACTTTTAAAATGCCAGGCATTCAAATAGTACATCAGAAAGCATAGAAATAAAATAGTCATATGCATGAAATAAGAAGTAGTGCAAAGTCTAGAAAGCTACTTAGAGAGACTTAGGAAGTAGCTTGTGCAATGTGTGTGGGAAACCCAGAAGAATCAAACTGCAAGGAAACTCATTTCCTGATTCATGGAAGAAATAAGGTTGGTTGCCTGCACGTTGTGTAGCTCTCTGTGTGCAAATTACTCCTCTCTTTTAGCTCCTGCTTGCTTCTTCTGAGGCAACTCTACCTGTTCCCCCATAACCATTTGGGTTCTCCTTTTAGGATGGAGAGAATATATTTCATCCTACTAGATGACTCAAAGATGTACATACCTTTCAGATTTCATGTGAAGCAGAAATCCTACAGAAAATGTTGTCTCCTCCATTTCACATCTGATCAGAATCAAGCTGTCCAATAGATAAACCTAGAATCCAGTGGGGGAAAAGCAACACAGCATTGTTTGTAATAGAAAGTCTTCAGCATGCAGAATTGCAAGTAAAATTGATATTGTCAGGATATGGGCACTTTCTCTTCTTCTTTGCACAGCTGTTCCTTCATGCACCAAATGAGTATAAAACTTCCTGAAGTGATCAGTATGTTGAAAAGCATAAAGCATTAACAGTGCTGTAGCCTTTATCTGTGAGGAGGAAGTAGAGACCTATGGGCACCTCTGGCAATCTCCTAGCCTAAGTTTTCCCATTTTTCCCTCACTTGTATCCACATCACCCACGTGTGTACTTCACATTGTGCCTATCGCACTTAATCTTGTTCCGTTCACATCTGGAGTAACACGTAACACTTTGCTATGAGCTTCCCACTGTCCAGACAAGTGTTGCATTCTTCACTGAAACCAGCAGGTGCACCAGAATGACCCATGGGGGCCTATTTATTTTTGATAATCAACTAATGATTGTGATTTATACTTTGGGATACAAAGCTGAGAAATGCAGCTACCACTATTTGTCACCTTCTTGCTGCTGAGGCAATGTTAACTCAGCTTCATCTCTACTTGCTTCTAGCAACTGTTTTCAGGCCATTTTATAGCTACTGCATTATTTTTCCAGTCATCTCCTGTGCTTTCATGTGCACAAATTATACCTCCAGAAGACCAAAATCCTCTATCCCCATCCCAAGATGCAAGAGACAAGTGGAGTTAGGGGCAAAGCAAATATGGTGAGATGTGGGACCTAAGAGTGCAGCTGGAGCATACTGCACAGAACCAGAGCCTTGAACTCATACAGAATGTGAGAGAAGATTTATCCTATTAGTACGGCACCGGGATTTGTAGGGCGATTTGGATAAAGCAGTCTTGTGTCTGACACTTAACCACCAAGGCACATCTTTAACTGAGATTCTCACCTCCTACTCTGTCTTCAGATAAAACTACGTCTCCATTTTCAGTTGCCGGGCTGAGAACTAAATTCTGCTCCTTCCTTCTCTCTGTGCAGTTTCCCTGGGAAATAGAAATGCGTAGTTCAGTAATCTAGAAGCATCTTCGGTAGGCTTGGGAGAGACTGCACTTGTGGTCCACCATGTTGCCAAGTTCAGCAGCTTAGTAGATTTTTCCACTGGTGATATTCCAAACTGTTATCTCTGTTTTCAGTAATAGGATGAAAACAATGTAGATAATAAGTAGTGTAGGGCTATACTCAAGCCTCAAAGCTTTAAATTACTAGAAGACTTGCTTGATGAGTTGTATGGGTATTTTTTGTTCCTCTTTTTGTTTATTTTTCAATTGTGTTTTTGTTTGTTTCTTTGTGTTGTTTTGTTGTTGTTGTTTTTCCCTTTCTTGGATTGTGGTAAGTTTTGGGGGCTAAGTTCAGTCCTTGCTTGAGTATGGAGTTTCCACATAGGTCAGCAAGGATAGTACTTTTTCTGCCTCCATGACATTGTAGCACTTGAGGGAGGAGTTTTTAATCATACAAGAAACTGCCTGTATGTCACTGTGACCACCTCCCTCTTTCCAAATATACCTTTTACTTAAGTGGCCTCAGGAACAGCCTGCACAAAGCATTGCTTTCTCTGTCCAGTATATTCAGCATTCATTTCTGTGCTGAGTTCCCATGTGCCTAATTTCAAACAGTCTAACTTCTAATTGTGGATGTCTGTGAAATCATTTCCAGAGCAGCAGATGAGATCTGTCTCATTAGGTAGCACTAGATGGACATAAGTAAGAGCTGCTCCTCAGCAGGGCTGTCTCCTGAGCAGATTTTGACTATGTGAAAGCCTGGCAAGCAGAGTTTGTCTGACAAATAGCCTTCACTGTTTAAATTTTCCAGGGATAAAGAGTGGCCTTGCTCCTTTCTTTCCCTGGAGCCCATGATTAGTACACGCTAAAAATATTCATAATCAGCAGGTTTCAATGTAATCTGATCTGTTCAAGAAAAAGTTGCAAAACATTCACATTGGTTTTTGGGGAGGGAATTTTTTTGTTTGAAATATGTCTTTTTATGTTATTTTGGTAGTTTAAAATATGTATTGTATGCTTAATCTCTTCCAATTTTATGCAGGTTTGACTTGTCAGTATTTTGTTGCAGAAACAATAGGACAAATAGTTAACACCAGGCTCTCTCCTGCCACTACGTGGGCTAAAGGCACGATGAGATTTAGGGCTGGGACAGAAATATGTAGGATTTGATCACAATGCTGGAGTGGGTGTTAGAATAGCTGGTGTAACTGTGGGGTGTTCCTTGCTGGGCAGCCTGTTTGTCTGCATGCTCCACGTGCTGCAACATAGGAATGCCCTCCGTGCTGCATCAGGCCTCCCACTGCCAAAACTCCCTGGTATGAGGCTGGTCTTCTCTGGCGTGTGGTACCAAGAAATGTCGTATGTGAGTGCCAAAACAGGATAGATTAGGAGGGAAGGATTTCCTAAGATTTTACACCCTCCAGATTTAACACACATCAGGTGAATGCCAAAACTCCAGATAATTTGGAAAAGAACAGTGGCAACATCTAGTGGCCGTTAAAGCTATAGGTCTGTACTGCCAGCAAATATCCTTACTCTTCATATATTCTGCATATGTGCCTGGTGTGCACTTTGCTGGACACTTCTCCTCCCAACTAGAAAGACTGTTTGGAGATAGGTATCCCTACTAAGCACCTTAGTACTTTCTTTTCAAAATGCTGAGCAGCACACTGTAGTCCACGTTCATCCCTAGCTTTCTGTGTAGCTGTTCAATAATCCTTTAGCTTTGCTTTGGGTCAGTAAATTCATAGTTAGCTCCCCCTCCATGTTTGAAAGTCTGTTTTTCTGGCTCCTTCTGACATAACCTGCTGTAAGAAGAAATGACTCTCACTTCAGAAGGTTATAGAGGTTAACAGGGAATTTAATCAGAGCCCTGAACACAGCAACTGTCCTGCAATGTGTTAAACCATCTGGAATGGCTCATAATCCTACTATGTCAGCTTTATTAAGCAAAACAAGATGCAGTCCTAATCTGTACACTGAGCATCTGTGTGCACAGGCTACAGATCTTTGGGAACTGAGCTTCTGGTTGAACTTGAAGCTCAGTTTGACATCAGCATACTTTTTTACTCATCTGTGTGTTCCCCATCCACAAGTCAATCAGAAATATGCTCGATGGTTACAAGATCCACCACAAGACCACCATGCAAGCAGTTAATCTGAGAAACATCCATACAATGATACCTATACCAGAGCCCAGTCTGCAGTCTGATCCTACAGCTGACCCCTGCATCTCCTGTAGGGCTCAGGAATTGCTACTTGTGAGTGACATACATCGAGGAAAGAAGGTCTGCTAACAGTAGTCCTTAACTGAGGACAATGAAACTCTCAGGACCCCGAAACTGAATGGACTTTAACATGAACTGGGTTTGTGTTAGAGCTGGAGTCTATCCTTAGTGGGTTATACTTGGTTTTCTGACTGATCAGATATTCTGATCTTCCACTTAATAAGTTGAATGGTTGTACAATGTAGATTTGTATTTGGACTTGCTGGAGTGACAAACTGCTGTTAATCCAGATTTACAAGCGGGGGATAGTAGAGGAATGCAGGCTGAGTCTGGGAAACATGACTACATACATTTCAGGTTGTGCCAGGTGCTGTGTCCCATCCTTGCAATGTAAAGATTTGGACTGATCTTTTGCTAGGATGGGATTGTTAAGAGCCCTACAGCTTAGGACAACAGGAGTTTGCAGGGCCAGATTTCACAATGACTCCTCTCTGTTCAATAACTGAGACAAGAAGAGGTATTTGGAAAAGACTCACAGCTGGCACTGTGAATTCCTGTCTCGATTTTTTTTCTGTTGTAGACATACATCACTAGGCTAGAGCAGAGCAGGATTAGGAAAGGCTATACTGAGAGTTAACAGGTACGGGCAGAGCTGATTTTTGTATCAGGCTGTACTTGTAGTACCAAAGTTTACATCTTGCTTAACTTTTTGCTTTCAGGGTTTTTGTTTCTTTGTTTGTTTTTGTTTGCTTTTTATGTGTAGAAGCTTTAAGGCCAACTTAAGCCCAGGTATTTTTGTTGTCGAGACTTCCTATCGTTTTTTTGGACTCCCTATGTTCTCATGGCTTTAGAAGTTTGCGGTAGTGCTAAACTGCATGAGAGGTACGCAGTACTTCCTTCTGGGTGCCAAGCAAAGAAGGTGACAAAATGCCACACGTAAAGTGCATATCACAAGTTTATTCTTCTGCACAAACAAATAGAAAGTGACTGTAAATTGCAAAAAAAGACAAAACAGAAAAAGAAAATGTACTTCCAAAAACAGAGACACCAAATCTATTCATCTTTTGGGGTCACATCAGCCACCAGACAGAGCACTGCTGTGGAACTCCCATTTTCAGAGCACTGATGAGTATCCTCTACAAAGAGTGCCTGGTAGGGTGTGCTGGATATTATAGCAGAAAGGGAGTAAATTTGATCAGAGGAACAATCCTGGATGGCACTGTGCTTGTGTCTGGTGATAAGTGACTCCTTGTCACATCAGTCTCTTCTGAGACAGTTCCTCTCAGCTGCTGCAGGAACTTGAGGTTCTCCCTGACAAATGTTCCCATACATTCAGAGGGAAGAGACTGACACTTCTGAAGCCAAGATAAACCCTCATAATTGCCATAGCAGCATGCTAGAGTGGAGGGATGATAAGCAGTTTTAAATCAGAACACACATAGATGTCTTCAGATGCTTAACTAGGGGATACTGGAGTATGACCTACCACTGCAGCTCATAAATTAGCAAGTGGGAGCTAAAACTTGTCCAACAACTGTTTACATCTGTGCTTGTTTAACAGCTCATTTGAGGAATTCGAAATTTGGAGAGGTTCAAGTGAATTGTATATAATTCAGCTGTGACCTACCAGGCAGCCACATTAGTTTCATGATCAGACATTTGCAGACCTGCTTGAAGCCAGCAGTTGTGCAGGTTTCTTCCCTATAGCTTAGCAGATGCATCTCAGTATTAGTTCTCATCTCATATTACTTGCAGCCACAGGCCTTATTCGGGATACTCCACAAGCATTATAGGCTTCATCTGCAGCATCTTCCGCTTCTGCAGATCCTGCTCTGTCCTCAGCATAGGATAGGTAGCATTTCATCCAAACCTGGGCTTGAACCAAGAATGGTAGAGGTGAAATGCAGGATCCCCAGCCTCTTGATTCTTTTCCTTGCACTGATGTTTAGTATCAGTTCTCCAATCAGACCTGAATCTTTTCCACCTTCTGTCCATTACTTATCAGAAGTGATGGACCAAATCCAGTTATTGCACTCAGATCCTGTCATGTAACAGTCCACAGTGTTTGGCCATCATCAGTGTATCCTAGAAATCTGGAGAAGCACCACCCAGATACAGGCCAAATGCAATCTCACAAACAAGCTAAAGCCAGACCTTTCTCTCTCTCTTTTCCTTACTTTTTTTTCTAGTGGCAACATAAAATTCCTTAGATGCTCAGGCTCTGACAACACTTGATCTTTAAGTCCGTGAGAGACAGGAACGCTAGAGTAAGATTCAGAATTTCTGAGATTATTTCTTCACTGCAGAATTATCCTGAGCACCTTTTCTCTGGTCCACATAACCCCTCTCTACACCTGAGTTCAGTGATACTTTCCCCCTAGGCAAGCTGGTCTGGCTAAGGCTAGTGGCTAAAACTATCAGCCAGTGACAACCAGCCGGTGCTCCACAAAAAGATTACAGACAAAGCTTTTGCAACACTACCAGTCCTTTAGTCCCTCTCCAAGGTTTTCCTAGGAAAATAGAAGACTTTCTTTCTTTGGGAAGAATCACAGAGATTTAGCTTGCTAAGCACCTAGGATTTTTTTTCCTGACATGATGGCAATGCAGCGCAGCATAGGATGAGTGAGAAAGTAATAGTGCAAGTCAGGTTTTGTAGCGTGGCTGCTCTCTCTCACCATAGTGAAGTGGATTCTGCTGGTCTGAGTTAACTCTGCAATGAAGACTTGTGCAAAGACCTCTCTTTTGGGGTTTTCCAGGAAGAAATGGCATTACCTCATCATTTGAGGTTGGCTGCTCCCATGTCATACAACCAGTTGCATCCCTTTTCTTATTAACTCAGGACATTCCCAAAGGTTTTCTCTCCATCCTCTCCCACAGCTGATAGTTTGCCAAGAGAGATGTAATTTTTTTTCTCCTTCTCCAGCATGATTTTCCCACATTCCAGGGTCCCCAACAATGAATGCTGCAAACACAAGTCCGCAAAGCAAGCCAAGCCAGACTGTGAAGGATTCAAAGAGATCTGGTAGGATTGTGTATTGCTTTTACTTTTCTCGCATTCTCTCCCTCTCAAACTTGTCCAGGACTAGAGTTGCTAGTGAGATTCTCCAGCCCAATGTGTGGAACTGCTGCAAAAGGAGGAGAAAGGGCAGGAAAGCAAATGACAGGGATGTATAGACCAGAGCACATGTGATATGCACACGCACATGCAGAGAAACCCTACTGATACTCTGAATTCTTCCTTGGTAAAGGGAATGCTTTCTTCTTATATGCTATTGATCTAGCCTGGGACATTCAAAGAATAACTAGTCCTATTTCCCCAGCACTGCCAGCAGATTGAGTTCCATATGCATGTGTAAGAATGCAGATCCTCTGGGAATCTCAAAGCACTTCAGTTTTTATCAAATAATCTCATGGATAATTAAGTCATTTATTATGAAATTTCACTGATGACTCCATTTCTCTGTCTCCCATTCGCCTGCTGAGACTATCTGTAAAGAGGATATATTTTCCAGCTCAACAGAATTTTCAGGAAGTTTTATGCAGTGAACCATTTCCAATCTAGCTACATTTCTTTCCTAAACTAAACAAAAAGCTCATGTGTAAATGCATATTCAATCCTGCTTCCTTTTAAAGGCAACTTTACCTTTTCCTACACAATCCTTCTTTATACTTACAGAATCTATATCCTGTTCCAGTGGGACTAATGCTGCAGGGCTTGCTTGTAGCCTACCAACCACAGCCTGAGCTTAGCTTTGCTATTTATTTATCTCCAAAATTTAACACTTCCTTCTGCTAGGTTGTGGTAGCTTAGCAAGTACATCCAAGGTCCCACTAGCAAACTGCTCCCAGACCTTACAGCTGTGTTCAGTGCCAGCTAGATGACTCCCTTTCAACTCCAGCCTGGTGACTAGAGGAACAGGCACCCATAGTCATCCTCCTGCACAGTGCACACTGCTTCCATGTGTGCGTGCAAACACTCCTGCTCTGCTCCCTTGCCTCCTTTCCCATGCCTCTCAGGAGGGGTATCTGGCAGAGTTGTACATGGCAGAGTCCACTTCTCCTTTTGCTTCTCACTTACTTCTGTTGTGTGTGTGTACATGTGGGCATACAAATGCATGTGTACAGACTAACAGGCTTTTAAAAAAGCATGGGAAAGTAGGACTTCTGCACTGGAATCCTTTCTTCCAGCAAGGCTTTTGTCCCCTCAAGACTTCTTCATTCAAAGCTGACTCCAAAGCCCTCAGAGGAAAACCACTTCACATCCTCTTGTGAGACAACACCTACAATTCACCTCTCCAGAGGTGGGCTTTGCTGCTGTATGTGAGTTCCCAGTCTGTGAGTACCACACATGCCCTCTCTGCACATTCTTCCTCCATCAGTAGCCACAGCCATAAGCCTTGCCACGAAGCTGCCTATCCAAGTTCAAAGAGAGGTGGGGGGAGAGGGTGGTGCAGAAGGGGAATAATTTTTTTCTCTTTTCTTCATTTTGTGTCACACCACCCCAACGTACTGAGCTGACAAGAAAGACAAAATGAACACTACCTCTGCAGGGCCACAGATGGGATGGGAATGATGCATGCCTCAGTGGTGGCCAAAGCTTGGCCTCCACACATTGGCCTGCATTCCTGTTCTGGCTGCTGAGAATTTGGGCCTGGCCACCTGAAAACGAGAGGCTGATGCTGGGTTTGGGGAGGGCCCCAGGCTTGCCTGACCAAACTCTGGGGAACTCTGATATGGCTTAGGGGACTGGCTGAGCTCCATCTGAAAGGGTGCTGGTGTAGCAGGGGCAGAAGAAGCCATTTCTGTTCTCCACACTGGCTCATCCAATGTGGTGGCTGAGCGGGGCACAAGCACAGTGGGTGCCAAGCTGCTCGAAGCAGGCATGGGAGCAGGGGTGGAGAAGCGACGGATCTCCTGTGTCTTAGCTGTTTTCACAGGGACCTGCTTGGCTGCAGTGAAGGACGAGCTGGCCTGCTGGCCTGGCTGACCAGGAGACTTTTGAGTGCTAGAGCTCGGGGGATCCCCAAAACAAAACATGGCTGACTTTAATTGATAGGGCTGATGGTGCATCAAATCAATGGCCTTGTTCCCTGACTTCTGGCCAGGTGCCTTTTTCACTTTGCTCTCTGCCTTACTAGCCTGAGACTTGCTGGCTGCTAAAGGATAGAAAGGGGAATGCATTGGGTTATAAGCTATCGGAGGCGGAGCCCGGATATTGGGTGAATATTTCCAGGATGAAGGCAGAGAAGGGGAAGGTGAAGGGGTCCTGGGCTTGGACTCTGGCTTCGTTGCTGTCTCCACCACGAACTTGTCCATGCGGCTCTGGCGTTTGGCAAAGAGCTGTGCCCCCTTGCCTTTAAGCTGAGGCATGTCATGGGCCCCATTTACCAGTCCAGCATCTTGCTGCTGAGGCTTAGGAGCCACTGGAGGTGGGGTCTTAAACTTGCGGCCGGAGGACTGCATGAAGTTGCAAGCCTCAGCACCCAGGCTGAGGAAATCCTCCTCAGGCCCAGACTCAAAGCCTGCCCCAAGATGGTCACCTTTTGGCTTCTCATCCAGGTTCTGCACCAGAGACAGGAGCTCGGGGTTGGGTGAATTCTTCTTTTCCTCAACCTTACTGAACATGGGTTTCTTGTTGCCCCGCCGGCGAGCCTCCTGCAGGATACCTGTGCGGGGAGCTGGCACGGAAATCCTCTGCTCCCTGGAGGTTAAGGGCTCAGAAGGAGGCCGTGGTGTTGCTGCTGAGTTGGCAGAAAGCTGCATTGGCAGCGGGGAGGTGCTTGCCATGTGCTGTGCTGGTGCTGGGCTAATGTACAAGGAAGAAGAGGCTGTTCCAGGAATTCGTGGCTGGGATGCTGCAGAGGCCACCTCCCCTCCTGGCTTTGAGGGAGCTGACAGGAATATAGAGGCAGTGGATGTTCGCGCAGGGCTGGCAGAAGGCTTGGTCTCTGGAGCACTTCCTCCAGCTCTTGGCTGTGATTCTTGTGGTGTTGTTGGCCTGCCTGGTGCAGGAATATACAGAGATGTGGAGGAGCTCACTGGACCACGGTGTGTTGGTGCTGCGGCACTGGCAGGTGTTCCTGGTGCCAGAGGTGAGGAAGAAGAGACCACCGTGCTTTGTCCACCGAGGCTTTCACTAGGTTTTTTGGGTGCAGATGGCCTGAAGATGACTGAGGATGTTGCTGGGCGTTGGCCAGAAAAACCGGGAGTGAAGGGCCGTGCAGATCTGTTGAACATACTTGTGCTTGAAGAGAAGGGGTCAGGTGTGCCTGGGGGGTGCGGGAAGACAGTGGGGCTGGGTGGAGCCAGGACCTGAGTGAGTGTGGTGGCTGGCATCTTGCTGGGCACTTGCGAACCCTCCAGGTGGATGCTGAGGGGCACACTGGCTGTCTTCTGTGGCACAGGCATATCTCCATTCACCATGCCCGGCTGTGGCTGGGCAGCTGGGGTGAGCTGGGGGCTCCTCTGTGCAGGGACTTTCTCCACTGTGTACTTCCCTGCCCGTTCCCTCTGCTGTTCAAATAATCGTGCTCCTTTACCTGAGGCTTCACTCAAACCTTTTTGCTTCTCTTCTTTCTGCTCAGAGTCTGACTTGGACTTTTCAATGTCCAGATAAGCGCTGTCCCAGTCTGAGTGATTTGTTAAGCTTCGGGCGTCAGAGAAACCTTCCTCATCAAATTCAGACTCACTAGTTGGAAAAATTCCGTCTTCCTCCTCGTAGGAACGGTCTTCGTCGACACTCCCAAAGCTCACTAATGTATATTTCTTAGCCCTCTGTCTGCGCTTCTTGAACATCAACACCCCCTTGGAGTGGGGGTTGGGCGCGTCTGTCAGCAGGGATGCAATGGTTCTGCACTTGGTTTTGGCTTCTTTCACGTTCTTCTCTTGGATGCTCTCGTGGCGGTGGAGCTCTGCAAGAGACAGAAAAACAAGTTCAGAGCTCCACAAGAGGCTAGATGCGCAAAGATGGGCAGTGATATGGCTATAGGTATTCTAGTGCTCAAAAAAGGAGACATACTGACACCATCTGTCCTACCTTTTCTGTCCAACATTTGCTGATAAGCATCATTTGTAACTGCTGATAGAAACCCAGGTCAGTTTCCTTGTTCCATGCAAACACTATCAATGAAGTTTCTATGGGTGCAGAAAGAGAACTGCCTTTGCTTCAAAGGATGGTCTCTGTTTTCTGGTCAGATCTGGGACTTCCTACTGCAGCATGCGGACAAGAGTCTCTGGCTGTATCTCACAGTGTGTTTGCAATTTGTTTCCTTGATCCTGGGAATCTGGAGCATTTACTTATCACCCTGTTACTTATCATTCTGAAGGTGGAGCCCTGCGATATGCAGATCTTCCTCCTACCATGTGGAGGATTCCTAGGAACAAGCAGTTCATGTAGGGGTCTGGAAAGTGGCCACCAGTACTGTTAGTTCAGATGTGTATGTGCAACAGAGTCATTGTTTTTAGGTGCTTAGCAGGAACAGCTGGTGCCTGGGCCCTGCAGTGCCAGTTCTAGTCTGTGTCTTACATCAACACCGTGTGTAGGGCTGTTCACTGCTCCCTGCAGCAGCCCTGCAGCAGCAGGAGGCATGCTTTTACCCTTGCTGCAGTCCCTTGTCTGTGCCCCAAGCCCGGCAAGGAAACAGACCATTTGCTCCTGAGCAAGAATCCCAGACCTCTATGACCGATCAGCCAGCCCAGAAGGAATCTACTTACACAGGCTTGCCTGGAAAAGCTGACACCTGTTGGGACACTGGCATGAAAGTGCAGGATAATCGTTTTCCATCTGCTCTGCCAGTCCAGTGGACAGCAAAGCCCCAGGGAGGAACACTGTGTTCTCTACTCCATGTGTAGGGAAAGCATGGTGTGAGCAAGATTCAACAGAAAACCAAACTCAGCTACCCTAAGGAAAGCATGGACTTCCCTATAATTGGTGTTCAAATGACAGAAATCAGCACTAACCTTGCAGAGAAAAAAGGTAGAGCAAACCCAAGCCACGGGATAATCTCCACTTTCTTCCATGTTATCCTTTTCCTTTCTCCTATTGTCTTTTTCCCAGCGTGGTAGTACAGATGAGAAATCCATCCACTGCCTGCCTCTAATTGCCAAAAAAACTGCATCACTTTGTCCAGCCTTTTGACTGTTTTATCTCAAAGCATTCATTCAGTGGGGACCAGCTTATGTGGCAGAGCTACTTGCACTGGGCGACAGCGGTGGGAGAGGTAGTTGAGCTGGGAAGGACACAAGTTTTTCTGAGGTCTGCAGATATTCCCCAAAACCTGGCTAGGCACTACAGGTGTGATAGGTTCTATACTGCGTTAGTGTAACCACAGCAAAAAGAGCTCCCTCTCATAGTTCATGTTGAAAATAAAGTGTCAATTTGCAGAGCAGCCATCCTTGCAGAAGCTTAAGATAAAGACAAAGAAAGACTGATCTCAAGGCTTGAAGCCATTCACAACACATGCTGCTACCCTGTGATTTCAGCAAGGGCACCTGTTCAGTTACCTTAGCTGGATGTTCAGTCCACTCCTCCCCTTTGCACCAAGAAAACTTGAAGAAGCCAAATCAGTTCTAACCTGAGCAAATGGCTCATCATTTGCACTTGTGTTTGGAGAGTAAAGGCTCTCTGAAAAACTTTCCATACATATTGACTCCACCTTACTGAACCAAGACTAACAGTGTTCAGGATTTTGTGGAGACTTAGTGCTATTCAGCATAGTTGTGGACTTCACTCAAAGATCAGTGGTCCATGATGGAAATGAATTACAATCCCTGAAGGTCTGTTCACTCCGCTTAGAAATCTGCATGCTTGTGCCAGGAGAGGCTGGGGGTCCCCAGTGGAGGAAGCAAGACCTTTCTTTCTACAAGCATCCAGTCACTACACATCACCAGGCTCGTTTTTTGCTTCTACATTTACAAAGACGAAGAACATTGCTACAGAATTTAAATCATATTCAGACTACGTAAATTCTGTGCGAGTGACTCACAGGAGGATACTGTGCATCGGGAGCTAACACTAGGGAGCTACACCATCCAGAGTGAGTGCCTGAGCCCCTTTTGACAGCAGTGCACTGTGAAAGGGCTCAACTCTACAGTGTGGGCTAGCAAGTACTGTATAGTCTTGGTTATGCCTCCACCAACAGTTGGGCCAGGCTTAGCATTAAAATCTTCATACAGCTTCCCTGGGATGTTGGTCTGAACTACTCTATGCTCTGAAGCAGCTGGAAACCGAGGCCCTGAGACTTGCTCTCAGGACAAGATCTGAGACTTGCTTCCCTTTTCTCCCTACTTTCCTTCTTATCAAGGTAAAAGTGCAGAACAAATTACAGACATTCTCCCAAAAGAAAAAATGATCACAGTATTCAAGCTACAATCTGTCACAATGGTTTAAGAAAAAGAAGAGAATCTTCCTGAGACGACTTGTTGAGGAAAAACAGGAAGAGTGAAAGCAGAACAGAGAAATGAACTGGAAAAAGAGAGGTGTGGAAATGGAAGAGGAGAGGAAAGGAGAGGAGAGGAGAGGAGAGGAGAGGAGAGGAGAGGAGAGGAGAG